>JAGDQP010002239.1:4245-71635 GCA_022664845.1 Lepisma saccharinum
ATCTCAAGTAATGAAAGCGTGTTTAAAATAGGTCTAATAATGTTTTTCTTCCTTCCTACCCCCAACGCAAGCGTTAATGAAAATTAGTCCTAATATTTGTTTCAATTTACTGCAAGATTTGAGGAGGACGTCCTCTGGATATCCCTACACTGTTCTACAGACATCCTCTATATGAAGTTGAAATATTCCCTGAACCTCCTATGAATGTGATCTGAATATCCCTACAACGAGCCATCAACATACTCTGAATGAGACGTACTGTACAGAACGTGTGAAAGTATTATGGATTTTTTTAAATTAACTATACAGCTAAATCTCAAGTAATGAAAGCGTGTTTAAAATAGGTCTAATAATGTTTTTTCTTCCTTCCTAGCCTCAACGCAAGCGTTAATGAAAATTAGTCCTAATATTTGTTTCAATTGACTGCAAGATTTGAGGAAAGATGTTTTCAATTAAGTACAAACAAAAAATCTCAAGCAAGGAAAAAATCTTACTTTTCCCACCTTTTCAAACATAACTGTGAATGAAAATTAGTCCTAATATTCCTTTCAATTAACTACCCACCCAACTCGCAAAGAAGAAGGTAAGGAAAACGTGTTTGAAATATAGACTTGATGTGTGTTTTTTAATTAACTAGACATCCGAATCTCAAGCAAGGAAAGTTTATCTAAAAAGTAAATAGCACAAACAATTATTTTCCCTAACCAGAAGCCAACCGTCAATGAAAATTATCACTAATGTTTCTTTCAAATGAGTGTGTAAGCAAATCATAACCAAGCAAGAAAAACACGAATAAAATAGTGTGCTACTAGTACAATGTAAGCAAGAAAATTCTGTTTTAACAATTATTTTTCTACCATGATAAAAGCCTCATTCAAAAATAGTCCAGACAAGCGGTATTGGAAATCAGCCCTAAATGACTACACATGCAAAATCGTAAGGAAGCAATAAAAAAGGTGTTTAGAAATATTGTGGTAGCAAAATATAGCCATCATTGAATATAACCCCTAATAATTGAGTATGCAGCCAAATCCTAATCAAACAAGGAAAGCCTGAATAAAGTATTGTGTTATTACTACAATGTAAGTAAGAAAATTCTGTTTTAACAATTATTTTACTACCATGATACAAGCCTCATTCAAAAATAGTCCAAACAAGCGGTATTGAAAATCAGGCCTAATTGACTACACATGCAAATCGTAAGGAAGTAAGAAAAAAAGCCGTTGAAAATATTGTGGTATCACAAAGCAAACATTGTTGAAAATGAGCCCTAATATTGCCTTTCAATTGAGTATGTAGCTAAAGCCTGTGGTTTTAAAATTAGACCTATCAATGAACATTATCCCCTCCCCCAACACAAGTGTGTTTCAAAACTCTTTCTAATGAAGATAATGAAGGCTTACCAAAGTGTTCTGTACAAGTAGAAGATTTAGTCTTAAGCAAGAACGGCGTTCAGACTTGTGTAAGTACGATGTATTATGAATCAAAACTCAAACTAGACTGATAAATCAGTGTTCTATCTTAACCTTTTTATTCAACTTTTCGAAATTACTATAAACTCGCTTCCCATTAGGTAGTGTGAATGGGGAATTACTAGACTTGCGCAAAAGGAGTTAGTCAGTGAGCCTATGCACTCTGACGTCAGCCAGCGTATACAACGTCTGAGTTAACAGATTCATGTCTTGACAAGATGCGTAAAAAATAGTTTGTTTTTTTCTTCATGCTGAATAAGCAAGCATTACTTTCAATGATAAAATGTGTTTTCCCAAAATTTCATGGTCAGTTAAGCTGAAATCGCAATCGAGTATTTTTACACCAAACCTTTAATGACGAAAACATGTTTTTATCTCAACGTCAGTCATTTCCTTGTTTAATCAGGTGAATTAAGATGTCGCCAAAATTTCATGCTTCGTTAACCTAACAACACAATCGTAATGAGAAAAACATGTTTTCATCTCAACATAAATCATTTACTTGTTTAATCAGATGAATTAAGATGTACATTTTCCCGCTATTACTAACCTTGGGGTTTTTGCAATGCTTACTTCCTTGTATATGACAATCAGTGGTATTTTCACCATGCATCATCTGGAAAGTTTCTCTGACTCACAGGGAAATTACTGCAAGCCAACAATCTTGCCGCGTAGCCAGTTTCCAAGCGTATGTTTCATAGAAATCATGTGTTCAACTTCTGTTATCTAAGGGAAATTCCCTGGTATTTTTGTAATTCAACAACTGGAAACTTTCTCTGAGTCAAGGGGAAATTATTGCTAGCCACTTTGCAAGAGTATGTTTCATAGAAATCACGTATTAAGGGTCTGTTCTTTAAACCTGCCAATGCCTGTATTCATCAAATTCAACTAGATGTTAGTTATTTTCTAAGGTAAGGCTATCCATGTTTCGTACTGTGAATTAATTTTCAAATTAAGAAGGACTCTTAGATTGAATGAATAAATAAGCTTTTTTTAAAAAAAAAATACATAATAAATTATCTACTTTTTTCTATAAATATTTATAAGTACTGTAGAGATACCACTCAAATTACAATTTTCCATAACTCAGACAGGATCGTAGCCAGGAGTACGCGCCGGGGCGGCAGGGACATAACATTGCATTTTTTCATAAGTTAGAGAGGATCGTAGCCAGGAGTACGCGCGGAAGGGGGCAGGGACGTAGCATTGCAATTTTTCATAAGTTAGGCAGAATCGTAGCCAGGAGTACGCGCAGGGAGGCAGGGACGTAGCATTGCAATTTTTCATAAGTTAGACAGGATCGTAACCAGGAATGCGCGCAGGGGGGGAGTCCATTAAAATAATCATCCCTCTCATCAAAGACTTCAAACAATTTGTGTTATCTGCTATTACGTACCGGGACGTAGCTCGAATGAAATGTTGAGAGGGGGCCTTGCATTACTATTTTCCATCAGTCAGACAGGAACGTAGCCAGGAGTACACGTGGGGGCACTCCATTAAAAATAATGTTATCTCACATCCAGGGACGTAAGCAGGGGTACTAAGGGCCCCAGAGGGGCAGCGTTGTATTACTATTTTCCATAAGTCAAACAGGATCGTAGCCAGGAGTACACGTGGGGGGGCTCCATCAAAAAGAATGTTATCTCACATGGAGGGACGTAAGGAGGGGTACTAAGGGCCCCAAACAAAAATAAATTTTAACATTAAGACTTCTTGCAAAAACGATTGCGTCATACCACCCATATTCAACTCATAGCCTTGGACAACCATCCCTGCTGACGTCAACAACAACCACTTGCGAAACCACTGGACTACGACGCTCCATGGCGGCCATCTTGGAATTCAGTCTTTTCTACAATTACGATTGCGTAATACCTTTTCCCACCGACATTTCACTCATAGCCTTGTTCAATCACCCCCGCTGACGTCAGCACCCACCTCTAGGTCATCAACTACTTGCGAAACCACTCGACTACGTGGCACCATGGCGGCCATCTTGAAATTCAGTCTTTCTTACACGATATCTACTAATTCCGAATATTAAAACAGTAAGTTTTCGTATACTTGGCCTTACATTGGGCATCTCTTTTAAGGCCAACGTTATGAACAACGGCCAAATTAACCGAACCGAATTGGAAAACATTAATCTAACGTTAAAGTATACAGATTTTCGTTGGCCCAATAAGATGTTGCTACTTGGGTTATTTTGATATATTTAAATTTCTTGGCTGACTAGCGAGAAAGGAGTAGTTAATGAAAATACAAATTCAGTTATTGTACTTAATTCATATTCGATTATTCTATAGGAAATGTATATTTTACGTATAAATTTATTGTATTTCCCCCTCATAGGTTATTTTTAAGTTTTGTCATGGAATATGAAACCGAAATATCCAAACTTTGATAAAATTTAAAATAAATTAAATTTGTTTAGAAACAAATTGAAGCTTTATCTGAGATAAGTTGTTGAAATATTATTATAAAATAATCAAACATGTTCCCTTGAGACCACTCGCTAGTCCTCTCTTGATCCCCCATTGCTGTAGAGCATATTCTTCAGGAGCTCACAAGATTTTAGGAGGTAGGTTTGGAATCTACGCTACAATATATGCACACCAAGATGCTTTTGTCTTGTTAGTGTATATTAGTTATATTAGTGTATATTAGTTAGTGTAAAGAGCTTTTATGGTGCAGTAGACCTTATACATTCTTCCAAGTGACATTGGAATTTCATTACGTAAATGAAACGTTATTCATAGTGTTAATTATTATTAATGGTAATTTCGAAATTATTATTCTGATAGAAGTAGAACTTTTAAAACGGTAAAATATACAAACCCAATTAAAACCCTTGCTAACTCATCACTACTCACAACGGCAATCGATATTTGTGCCATGCTGAAACTACAGAATTACAAACTTTCAACTTTATCCACCCATATATAATTCCAGATTGCATGCCAGCTTGTAACAAGGTTGTCAGTAACCAGTGTTTGGCTTGTAAAATTTTATATTGCGTTGATTTTACTGAGCAAGCATGAGACAAACTAGTTGCAACAACATACTTGAGCTGTTCTAACAAAACTGTTGCTGGCAGTTACTATGTAGTGTTTCACGCGAGACGAGACGAGAAAAAAAGGGTCGTTCCGAGAGTGAAACCACTCTTGCTCTCGCAACTGCGAGAAACATCTCTATTCTCCCCTCGCAGGTCGAGAAGGAAACAGTTTCTCGCAAGAGTCACGCGTACATAAATTGCTTTATAAACAACGTATTTAAGATAACCGATGAAGCTATTATGAATCGTTTAATTTAAATAAAATGCTCATTACATCGATAAAATGCTCATTACATCGATTGATAAAATTAATAATAACCATTGAAAAAGTTTTTAAAAAAATTGTAACTATTGTTACCATTCCAATCTTCTTTCAAATATGTGATATTTGACTAACTTGTTACTAGCAGTTCCATACGAAATGTTGACTGCTAATAGGTTTTATATAAATATTTATATTTCCCTTGCTCACATTAAAATAATTAATTTATGGGTCCTTCTTTACATTGTTTAATATTCTGCTAGGGAGATAATAGGAAAGGGAAGGGACAGAAGAGATAACTATTGGTCATCATGATTTTTTATTAGTTTATTTTAAATCAGTAACAAGTATATTTTAATACAGTATATTAGAGCACAATAATTATATACAACTCACAGGTGCTCTTCCGTGTATTTAGTTGTCTGGTGTTTTCCGCATTGAACCGTGGATGAGTAACGTGGGTGCAGGTGCAGCCAATGAAAATTTCGTTTTAGAATATTTCTAATTTTGAACATCCTTGAGCTACAGTGTATTTCTTTTTTTCTCCAGCACGTGTTCAATACGTCTACGGCTGTGTATGACTAAGTAGCGTAGTCGTCTGAACATTCAATATGTGGTGACTGCACCCACGTTACTTATAGTGGAACTATAAATACAATTGATTTTATTTTCCTAAATATAATTTCCATTGCAAATTTCGTGTAAATTAGAGCAAATTATAAGGTGAAATGTGATTTGCTAGCTATCCTTCTTTATAAAGGTGTACTCGCTGTGCGGTTCAATGCCCTTCACAAAATCCGCCTTATCTTCAATATTTCTCAGGGCACTTAAGAGTTCGATCTTTGAATCTCTGATACTATGAACATACATCTATTATCAGGAAACCAGAGTGCCCCAATTCTGCAATCTGCACAACAGTGGTGGCTATCAAGATTTCTCGTAAAACATGCAGAGCTAATTCACCATCTCATACTCGGAACTTTTCATCTGCCAGAGCAGAGACAATAAACTATCTCCAGCTATTCGTATAAATCAAAGTAGAGATTCCAAATAAAATGGATATTTATTTGTCGAGAGACAGATTATAAATCTGATAACAGTGTTCTCTGCTTGCTTTTTTCTTATTTATCTATTGCTACAAATAGCGTGATTGCGTCGCGAGAGACATACTTTGAAGTTGTTGAAGTAATAAGTTTGGAGTTTGAAATCTTTTGTCATAATTGGTGACTAGAAAGGAGTGCGGGTTGCTGGGGTTACTACAAGCTTGTATTGTGCAGTGCTGCCTGATTTGAAAGGTTCATGAATTACGCGTATTCTGTATCAGACGTGCTGACTGTGTGTGCTTTCTGGCTGGTGGTGGGTTAGAGCTTGCTGATCTTCGATTAGATGAAGAGCGAGAAGAATAGGAAGATAGTTGATCACTTTTGCGTCCCTGTTTAGGAATAGCGACAAAGTTGAAGTGGTTGCAGTAGGTATCCTCTGAATAACTGCTGATAATTGATGTTTATCTGATAATTTGCGCTTGCTTGTCATAGTGGTGCTATCGGGAAATGGGTGAAATTAGTGATAATGAAATAGTGATTAGTCTGTGCAATGACTGAATATCGCAAACGAACTGCGCCCTCCGACACTGAAGTGTGTCGCCAATCATATAGCACCTGTATATGAACTGTTCTCCCTCCTGCGTCTGCTAAACGAGATCCTCGGAAGCAGATTAACAAACTACTGATAGGCTTAGTTAAGTTGGTTTGCAAAAGATACACTACTCAAGACTCGTGTACGAGGTAAGTATTGTCTACTTGCTGATATCCAGAATTACCTCTTAGACCTACTTCTACAATAAATCATTGTGACATATTTTACCTGACATCAAAATAATAACAACATTTTACTTACAAAGCTTTAGTCAACATTTTACAAAACTCTTCCGATATTCAGCTATATAAAACAAGTAATCATTTTTCTTCCTTCTTCCGTAGCAACATTACAGTGGCGACATCTGTTGATGTTCCCCGGAACTACCATAACACGGAAACTCATAATACAATATCATTTAACATTTGTTTTTATCTTTCCTTGCTTGCGTTAGACTGAATAGCTCAAATTCATACGAATATTAATGATTTATAATATTATATTGGTTAATTAAAACCAACTGAAGCAAATCTCATTCAACCTAAACTAACGAAACAAATTCAGTATTTGAATCAATGGTTAGTTGGGTCATAGCATCGCTCATCCTGCGAAAAAATATGTTTTTTTAAATTGGTTAAATTATTTTTTTTTTATTTTTATATATCATAAATCATTTATTTCATAATTAGATATTTTAAATATAAAATATAATCAACTTTAAGCTGTCCAATTATTCGTATTATATAATTATCATTGATATTATATCCTGTTAATAATTATTATATAATTCATAACTAACATAATAGAAACACAAATTAATATATAAAATTACTAAGATGAAACTGATAAGTCCAAATCACATTATAAATTTATATCAGGTTGTATAATATTAATTGTAAATTTATCTGATTTTGAAGATAAATATAAGATGTCATTTGCATTATACATTATTTGTTTCTTGTGATAATATTCTTCATATGATCATCATCACATATATTAAAACATTTAGATAATATTTTCACATAGCTATGTCGATACTTTGATATATTACATAAATATTCCTATTTTTCCTTAATTATTGCCCGTTATCTCTGGTTTCCATTTCATTATCATAACTTTTGCTTCCTTTTCGTTTAAGTATTAACCTAAAGACATGATTTTTAATTTATACCATGTAACAGTTAACTTTCCAAGTTCACGTATTAATAACCAATTTCTTCATCCCCATATCACGTTAATTTTAGTACGTATCCTTTTCCTACGCCGAAACCACTTACTTTATACATGTTCCATATTCACCTTTTTTTGTTTCTTCGTTCTATTTTATACTACTCTGATGTTCATCATATTGCATTACCATTATTTCACTCTCTAGTGCGTTACTAAATTTTCTTCTTGAATTTACATTTATATATTTATTTGTTTGTATATTTATATTTACGTCCGAATTTATTTGTTAGATAACTCGGAATTACAGATAATTCAACATTGTGCTTGTACATTCTTTTAGTTGTCTTAGGAATGTCTAATGAATCCAACCCCAGTTTTAATGGATTATATGAAAGAGGTTGCGGCATTTTGCATTTACGCGATTTCCCCGATTTTCTGTATATTGGTGTCTTTAAATTACTTCCTTTCTTTCTTTTCGATTTTTCTCAGTCAAAGCCTACCTTCTTTTACAATTCCTGCAAACATTTTTTGTGCCTTTTTCCTTTTGATCCGCGTTTTCATTTCCGTTTTCTTTATATCGTTGATATTACTACTTGAGAACTACATGTCTGTTCTAATATTTCGATCACTGGTTCATTGGTATCCCCATTTCTGCTTAAATTGTTTAGTTTCATTTTATCTTTTACACTGGTTCAGATTGTGCTGGACACTTGGCTCACTTGTTTCTGACTCACTGTGCTTATCAACTGACAATTGTGCAGTTGTTTCGTTTTTTTTTCTACTTCTATATTGCTTTTACTACCAATAGCTGATACTTTCACCACTTTATTTACATATTTTTCGTTTGAACTATTTAAAATCTGATCATTTACCTCAGAATGTTTCCATAATGGCTTTCTTCTTTTTTCTCTATTTCCTCTTTTATGCGTACGAGATATACGTATGTTCTACAACACGGCTTTCTTGAGAAGCTGGGATTTTATTTGCATCATTCAACAGCATAGTGTTTCCCCTTATTTCTGTGATTTTGTTGTAGCACGCTGAGCAGTGAGGTCTTAGTCTCTGTGACGAAGCCTATTTGGATGAAGACTTCCAACACTGCAATCAGCGTCTGCACCGGTGACCGCTCCATGATGTACTAGTTGTCTGGCCCCCATTACCGTCTCTCCGGTGGAAAGCACCGGATAGATTACGGTGTTAAATACAAGTGTAACAATGGTAAAAGAGGAGATGGATAATTTCTTGTAGTTAGTACTGGTTTTGAAACATTCTCGTAAAGTATAAAGATAATATCCAGCCTTACTTTTCTTACCTATGATTGTGAATTTCGGTTATGAAGCAAACAAAGAGTAGTTTTCAAAAGCAAGGACCAGAGAAAATAATGTTTCTCACGAATAATTACCGTACAAAAGTTTGCTGGACGAAAACCGAACCGAAAAACACTAGTTACCAACCCGACATGGTAGAGTCAAGAAAATATGTATTACGGGCGTTCAATAAAACTAGTATTCAGGTTTTCTTTTATATAAATTATACAATATTTATGGGACAGACAGACAGTTATGATTAAGCTGTGGATGTCTGATAGTCTAAAGGGTGCCTATCTAGTCCATAAATATGATTTAAAGGCTGCCGTAATACTTACTTTCTTATCTGTACTCTCAAGCTTCCAGAGCAACCAACACACTCGATCTGAGAGTGATTTATACAGTGCGATTCTAAAGTCTCGCAACGGTCATTGTAAATATTGTATGCGCTAACACTATAAAATATTTCTGAGGTTTGTTGCCATTAGTCTTATGGAAGAACGCAACTTGCTGTGTGAGAAGCGTATTTCGCTGTTAATTCTTCAAACTTTGCATTGAAATCTTGCATCAGAGGTTCACCGATGTTTGTACACCAGAAAAAGTAACAATCATACATCTAACTAAACAATAAGGATGCTCGGGGATTTCTTCGAACATCTGTTGATTGATTTCCACAAATCTGTAGACGCATCAAAGTTGTGCATCAACAATCCTAGGACTTTAGCCGTAAGGATGTGAAATTAAAGCTTGGATCATTCTCTATTCAAACATACGTTCATTTCTTAGAATGACACTTTTCAGATAAGTATACTAAATAATAACCAACACTTTGAAATAAGGAGAAAAATAAACAGTTCAAAATTCTACCTGTTGAGACTAAATAAAAAAAATGAGAGTTATATTTTCTAATACACTAGTTCATTGTGATTCCTTTAAGAGGTTCTATAAAACTATTTTAAATATCTCATCCTCTCTTAAAGACTTTTTGTGCTGTGTTTATTTCAACCTTTGTATTTTGTTCATTTTTCTGTGTGAATTGAGCCCAAAGTCAACTTAAAGTGTAAGTTTTAAAACCAGTTTTCTATTTGTTTAAGGTAGTATTTTATCTTGTATTTGGATTGGAACGAATAAAAATACTCTTTCTCGTAATTGCTACAACAGATATTATTAATTATGAAATATCTTTGCTTACAACGATGCACAAATTATAGGACTTCCACCAAAATTAAAATAAAAGAACAGAGTTCGTTTCCCAAAGTACCACATTAAAGAAAGTTGTTGCCATTGATCTGGATATAAAAATCGTAGGTGGGCTCTCATAACCTCTGTGGTGACTTGATCCACTCTTTTAAATAATAATTTTGTTTAATAGACATTTAAACAAAAGATGTTTATATATTTCAAAGAAATGCCTTACAATGTATCTTATCTAACATCATATTAACTAATATCGAACATTAAATGAAGTACACACAATTGATTCCAATTTTGAGCTAAAGTCACGCCAGTTTATGGTATCTCCTAAACTTCGCTCCTTTACCCACTTTAGGAGTTGCAAGCTAATCAGAGAGTGACACTTCGGTAACCTTCCTTGTTAGATGTAAATATGTATTAACATAAATCAAAGTATATTCTTAGATATGAATGAAAACTTAAAATTTATTAACAAAAAATAAGTTTAATATTGCATTTAAAATTATGCAAACAGAATAATTAATTTTTTCTTTCGAAATATTGCAAATACTTTCTCTATTTTCACTTTTAGAGATTACAGTAAACGAGTGCAATCTAATAACCTTATGAAAGAACAATACAATCTCATATTTTGTATTTTACATTTGCAGTTACACCAGAGATGGTATTCTTTACATAAAACCAACGTTCACAGCAGACGAATATGGAGAAGATTGTCTATACTCTGGAACTTTAAATCTTTCCGGACAAGGATGTACTCAAGAATGTGTTGCGTAAGTCAATATACCGCTCTTTCCTCAAATTCCTTTATTGCAAGCCTTGAAACCTGGAGAAATACTCTCGTTGCTTAATGAGAGTATTTCGTTCCAAGTGTGTACCTATTCTACAATGTGTTTCTGAACTTATTTTACCATAGAAAAGTAAAAATAAAATATGTGCGTGTATCTTCAAGATCCGATCCCTGCATTCGCCTCGGAAGACTGGTATATATCATAGTAACAAGTTTGGCATCAGTTAAAAATGCTAACGTGTACAGAATTTGATTCTCATAATATTGATATGTAGATAGTACTGATGTCTAGCTAGCAAAATTCACCACGAATCCACCATGCTTAGTCGACAATTAATTACATTACACAGTATAAAATACATTTTGTTAATGACTGTAAATTACAATTACTATACGTTTCTCACAATTTAGTAATAGCTGTGAGGGTGTGGCATTTTAGATCATTTATTTGGCAAGGCGAGGATTGAATTTTATCCGCGAAATCGATTATTATCATTTTTCTTTTACCCATCTATATCTCAGGCTGAGATGGAGTAGGTGAAAGGGTGCGGAAAGGAGACGACCAGAGCCTAAGTTGAAAATATCGACACTTGCTTGGTGTAACTGAAGTTTAACCCTGAAAAACTGCGGTCAACATGGTCGGTATTGCATGACAGGCTGACCAACCAATGTGTCACTGTTGGATTTAACATGTGTTTTAACTTACTAAATCCTTCTCCTGCCACTATTATCTAAGTTGGAAAATTATTCTTGCTTGCGTATGGTCGTATGCTTCATATTACTTCAACTTTCTTCAATTATAGAATATAATGCACTTTGAAGTGTCTAAGTTGTTAGGTTCTTAAGTGATTAGAAAACAGAATCCGCCGCTAGAACAATACATCTAGTTTTTACATTGCTCTATGTTGAACTTCTTAACAAAGTTGTCTCTCAAATTCATGTAACGGCTTGACATTAAAGAATTTCCAGTTTATCATTATAAATCTAATTTCCACTTTAATAGGATCATTTGTTCTGTAAATATTGTGAATAACGCTATTGTAAAATACATTCTCCCTACAATCAATGTACAAGGATAAAATTGAATTAAGGAATAATGCTCAGTCTCTTAAATATATGGCAGCCAAATACTAATTCCATGACAGGGACAATTTCCTAGTTTTGCAAATCGACATTCAGTTTTCATTGTAAGTAAAAATTT
This sequence comes from Lepisma saccharinum, assembly GCA_022664845.1. Taxonomy (NCBI): domain Eukaryota; kingdom Metazoa; phylum Arthropoda; class Insecta; order Zygentoma; family Lepismatidae; genus Lepisma; species Lepisma saccharinum. Next base: position 16,332 of record JAGDQP010002239.1, read on the forward strand.
GAGTTAATGAAGTCATGCTGTTGAAGAGTTAAACCAATTCATTTCTTTAGAATTCACCAGCGAAAGCTGCTACGTCACCTCTCTATCTATCTGTTCATCCATCTGTCTATCCATCCGACATCTTTGAATTTAGAAACTACTAGGCCTACAAAGGTGGTTGAGATGTCATTGTAAAGGTCTTTGCTAGACGAATTTTAAACCATATAAATCATCAAAATCAAATGAGCTCTTCTAGATATAGAGGGAGTTACCACTTCCCCTTTGTAGCTAATGAGGTAATCGACAAGTTTCAAGTTCTACTAGAGCTAGAAAGGTGGTTGAGGTGTCGTTTGAAACTTTTCCAGCGACATGCAGATCATTAAAATCGGACTCTCGCTGTTAACAACACATATGCATAGGCTCTATTCTTCAATTTAAATATATTCATACTTAATAGAACTATTTTTACAGAAAATATTGATATTATTTTTAGTACTGCTGGAGATGAAATTATCAATCCTATTGCGTCTGCAAAATTAGTCACATTCGACACCTTCAGAATGACTTATGGAAGAGTAGAAGTCAGGGCAAAACTTCCTCGTGGAGATTGGTTGCGGCCAGGTAAATAGAAATGTTTAATCTTTTAAATAAACAATAAAATAAGTATTTGTTTTCGTTCCGTTGTCGAACTTGACGGCTGCGAGTGGAAAGGTAAATTTGTCAGTAGAACTAATAAAAGTTTAAACTTATTGTTAAAACTTGATATGAATGTCTATATATGTATACCGTAGTCATTTCTGCTCAGTACGATTTTATATTTCAATACACTCCTTTATTAGTGAAGTAAGATGGAATGGGAATATGAGTAGTTGATGACAATGTAGGCTACTCCTACAGAACTGGAATTGAATTTGAATCTTAATTCGTTAATGAAAATCACGAAATAATCTTCTTGTTTATTAGAGAGTGACCATTTCGAAGGCCTTTTCCATATCTAAAATAACCAAATATGAATGTTTTACGAATTATAATAAACAATAATTTGTTTATGATTGATGAGAGCTGAAAGAATGATAAGATTTTTAAAGCTAAAACTTAACCGACATCCTGCACAATGTAATAGAATGAGATTACGATCACAAAGCTGTTCAGATGAAAGTCCTCAATCAGAATATTTTACAGTGTTTGCTCAGGAAGATACTTTAATTAGTTATTTTTTTAATAGTTTTATCAGCAAAAGGGATACCTGTGTTTCCTGTGTTACAGAGAGTTATCAAACTGTAAGCTCAGAAAAATATACGAAAGTAATATCATTAAAGCCATTATTTGAGTTCGCTAAATAGTTTTGCATTTTCTAAGTTCGTGTCAAGCTAAGGAATATCAGAGAACAGTTGTAATGTTTGAAATTTTGGCTATTGTTTATAGGTACTTATATGAGAATTTGCGATATTAGCATCGTATTTTGAAATTGTGTTTGAGGCGAATGTGATGCAAGCCTTGAAACTTGAGCATTGGTGAGCCTAATTGTGTGTTGGTAAAATAAACATGGTTTTAACTCAAAAACAATATTGATGTCAATATTAGGAGCGTTAACATCAGATAAAACTACGTGGTGTTAATAGGACACCACGTTACATTGAACCTTTCTTGCAGTTAATATTATAACACTGCTGCTATGTAGTGAAACCAATATCGTCAGATCGCATATCAAAACTGAGTTGACTAGTTGAAAATTGACAATTGTCCTAATTTAAATTATAGTGTTTACTTTGTAGCAATATGGATGCTCCCTGGGGATTTTGCATACGGACCATGGTCTGCGTCTGGGGAAATAGATATAATGGAGGCTCGAGGTAACAATAATTTATATAATGGAAGCGCGCCTTATGGTATTCAAGACTATGGAGCTACTCTTCACTGGGGACCTGATGGGAATAATAATGGATTTATGAAAACCCATTGGGAAAGGTAAAGACCTTTTGCTTTTCAGTTAGTATTTTAGAAGAGAATTGTTTATTTCTTTGTTCCTCTTTGTTTAATACCTGCTTAAGTCTAGTTACTGTTTCATCGACCAAATTACATTTTGTTTTCAGAGGCATTATGATAAAGATTCTGATTCCTATTGTTCTTTAGATAACAAGATTTAATTCCTGTATTCAAATTTTCTTCTACCCTTGGTTTATATGGTAGAGTTGTAGGAGCTCATGTTGGAGATTCTTTTTAACAGGTTTCAATATTGTTGAACCAGGACAAACACCACCAAAATTAATATTTATTTCCTTCAGAATACCTCTGTCAAGCTGTTTACTACTAGTATACCTTACAACGAATGGCTGAAGTCTTGTGACATATTTTTTCGAAGGAGAAGAGTCGTGTAACGCGAAAGAAATATTCAAGCCCTCGCGATGCAGTGACAGCTAATGTAAAGGAGTTTGATCAGTTGAAGAAAATGAGTGGAAGGAACTAGGGCTTCTAAAAATAGTTTATTAAGACGGAATTTTGCACACAGTTTGGAAAGGATGTCTTTGGAAAAGTGTAATATTACAAGTTGAATTCTGATTATTTGTTGGTCTAAGTCTCCAAATATTTCAACCGATCCTAGCATAATTTTGAATGTGATAAGAAATCTGATTCTCTATCCAGGATTAGCAAATAAAATGGTAAAGCTAAATACTCCCAAAAATTCTTCTATCATTACAATGTGCATGTTACTAAAGTATTTCCAAATGATTGAAATTGAACCTTAAGTTTACCTAATAATTTTTATATTTCATAACTATCCAGAAACATAATACATTTTTCATCTTCCAGAGCTCTTTCTGGATCTGATTACGCAGCTGATTTTCATAATTACGGAGTTACTTGGACAACTTCAAGCATCACGTTCACTCTGGATGGACAAACACTTGGATCCGTAACACCTCCAGGAGGAGGATTCTGGGAGCTCGGAGGTTTCAGTGGTAACAATCCATGGGCTGGCTTATCTGTGAGGCACCCTTCGACAAACCAGTAAGGAATCAGAACAACTGTTATAACAAAAGAAACTTTTCTCTTCTAGATGATATATCTCACTAAAATGATTTCAGATTATACTAACATAAGGTGGTAATCTATGGAGATAAAACATTTAGCTTTTTATTGGAGTCATGCAATATCTAAATATCCAGTAAAAGAAATAAATTTAATCGCGTAATTGTCCATCTACGTCTCGATGACGCTCATAACATGTTAATGTTTGTGTTTGTGAGAAAAAAGTTTCTTATTATGAAGAAGAGGATTTGATAAATTTCTGAAGTGTGTTACGAAAGTGAGTGAATTCCAAATATCCAGCAGGTGGCCTACACTTCGATTATCGACTTTACATTGCTGCTTCCGTTATTGTCCATTATCTTTCCATAAGCTAAGCCAGCCAAAGCATTAAAAAACCAAACGCATATATGGAGCGAAACTCATTATGATAATATCAAACAAGCTAAATAATGGTTTTATTGGAGACTGGCAAGCCTCGTATAAATTCAAACAATGTAAGTAATGGTTTTATTGTAAACAAAACGAAAGAGCCCCCGAATAAATTCAAATTATCTTATAATATATAAAAAAATAGTCAAAATAATAGGGGCAAATGGATGTTGCTAAGCGAATGAAGGGGCCTGCCAGTTTCAGAGTAAAATTCATAGGTTTCCCCACCAGTGTTCAACGGTATATGGTTTATTTCTGTCGAACTTGTGTCTACTGAAATCTTGTAGGGTACACATGGAGAATACTGAAATAGACCTGTCAGTTTTAGAGTCATATTCATATTTTTTCTCACCGCCGCAAACCATGGCGAATCCAACATGTATAGATCATCTCTGTCGGAGTTGTAGTTTCCTAGATCTAGGTGGGGCACAAATGGAGAATACTAAGCGACTAGAAAGGACCTACTAGTTTTAGGGTCAATATTATAGGCTATTCCACGGTTTCAGGCCATTACAAATTCAATGTTGTATGGTTCACCTCTGTCGCACTTGTAATTATTGATATAGGACAGACCTAAATGGAGAATACTAAGCGATTGAAAAACACTTGCCCATTTTAGAGTCACATTCATTGCTTTCCTCAACGTTTCAGACCATAGCGAATTCAATGGTGTAAAGATCATATATGTCGGACTTCTAGTTAATGATATCTATCAGAGATACAAATGAAGAAAACTAAGCGATTCAAAGGATCTGCAGTTTTAGAGACAAAATTAGAATTTTCCAGACCGTTTCAGACAATGACGAGTCCAATTGTGTATCATTCATCTCTGCGTAACTTTAATTACTGAGATCTATGGGGGAGAAAAGAAACACACGGATGGAGAAAACTATGCAACTGAAAATAATTTGCCACTTTTAGCGTTTATATCATAGTTTATTCCACAGTTTTAAAACATTGCAAATCCGACGTTGTATGGCTCAACTCTGTCGGACTTGAAGTTATTGAGATCTAGGAGAATGATAAATGTATAAGACTAAGCGATTCAAAGGATCTGCCACCCTTAAAGTCAAAATTATAATTTTTCCATCATTTCAGACCATGATGAATCCACCTATGTATTATTCATCCCAGTGAAACCTGTAGTTACTGAGATCTAGAGGGGGACAAAGAAACATACAGATAGATAATACTAAGAAATTGAAAAGGACCTGCCAGCTTTAGAGATCATTTGATAGGTTATTCCATGGTTGCAAATCCTTACTAATTAAACGGTGTACGGCTCATCTCTATCAGACTTGTAGTTACGGAAATCTAGGAGGGTCACAAATCGAGGATACTAAGCAATTCAAAAGGACCTGTCAATTTTAAAGTCAAACTGGTAATTTGCCCACCGTTTCAGACCATGACAAATCAAAAGGTGTACCAGTGTATCCATAAGTTTTTGCCGTTTTTTGTGGTAAAGAAAACACGTAATTTACAAGGGAAATTAATTTTGTTTTATTCAAAATATTGGCCATTGACTTCTACACATTTCGCCCATCTCTCAGGTAATTGATGCATAAAATGCCAGGAAAACTGCTTGTCTTTGGCGGCAAACTATTCGTCGAGTCATTTTCTAACGTCCTCGAAATTGCTGAAGTGCTGCTCCTCGAGCGCGTGCCCCATTGATGCGAAGAGGTGATAGTCAGATGGCGACAGGTCTGGGGAGTACGGCAGGTGCGGTAGGATGTCCCATCCATGCGATTTCAAGGTGTCTTTCACTGGTTTTGCTGTGTGAAACGGCGCATTGTCGTGCAACACAATCACTTTGCCATGTCTTCGGGCCCATTCCGGTCGTCTTTCGATCAATGCGTGGTTTAAATTAATCATTTGTTGGTGATAGCGTTGTGCATTAACGGTTTCGCCGGGCTTCAAAATTTCATAATACACAATACCGCTCTGGTCCCACCAGACACAAAGCATGGTCTTCTTGCCGAAGCGATTTGGAATTGGTGTTGAAGGACCGGCTTCGCCAGGTGAAAGCCACGATTTTTTCCGCTTCGGGTTTTCAAAATAAATCCATTTTTCGTCACCCGCCACAATTCGATACAAAAAGGATTTTCTTTCGTGGCGTTGAAGCAGCATTTTACAAGTGACTTTGCGATTTTCCATTTGACGTTCATTCAAATCGTGTGGGACCCATTTACCCAGTTTATTGTTCTTCCCCATTGCTCGTAAACGTCTGCTGATTGTTTCTTGTGACACAGTTAATGCTTTTGCCAATTGCTGTTGAGTTTGAGTTGGGTCATCCTCCAATAACACCTTCAATTGCTCGTTTTCGCACTTTTGTGGTCTACCAGAGCGCGCACTGTCTTTCACATTGAAATCACCACTTTTAAATTGTCGAAACCATGTCTCACATGTTCTAATCGATGGAGAGTGTTAACCATATGTTTCTACCAGCACACGATGACTTTCAACAGCCTTTTTCTTTTGAATAAATAAGAAAAGCAATGCGTGCAGCAAATGTTCTTTTTCAGGCACAAACTTCGACATGATCACTGAAAGATAAAGCAGTGACGCTAGTGTTTGGCGGACTCAACTTGTGTGTGTTTTTAGTTTAATGTCAGACGAACAAAATGACGTATGTGTCAAATGAATACGCTGGGTACTTTTCGCTGGCGCTATCTCTTAGATAAACCGGAAACTACTTATGCATACACCTGGTATAGTTCATCTCTGTGTGACTTGTAGTTACTTAGATCTAGGGCGGACAAGGAAATATAGAGATTGGAAATACCAAGTGATTGAAAAGGACCATTCAGTTTCAAAGTTTATATGATAGGTTATTCCATGGTTTGAGACCATTGTAAATCCAACGGTGTATAGTGCATCTTTGTCGGACTTGTAGTTGCTGAGATCTAGTGGGGACATTCAGACAGACACCTATATCTTCTCTTATTCACTGACGTTCATACGGGTGCGTTAATAATATATCACCTCACGAGAAGGTTTCGTAATAGCTTAGTAATAGCTATTAACATTTTCGTAATATAGTTTACGAAATATTATGTTTAGTGCTTGATTGGCTATTTAATAGGTTCTTCAACCGTCTGGTACTTTTATTTTACCTACTTTGTACTTAGTTTCCTATTTCTTGCTCGAGTAAATTTTGATTTAGTGGAACTATACCAAATCGCACCGTATAGTTTTATTTATTTATTTTATTATTATCTAACCACAAAATCTCATTAACATGAATTTAAAAACATTTCAAGCAATAATGTAGTAATTTCCCGGATGAATCTACTGCTGAGTAAGGGAATCGCAAAACACGGTAGCATGATGTGCTATGATTTAGGTTTCTATTTTCATTAGTTAAAATCATATATCCGAGTTCAGTGTTGACATATATTTGAAAGGGATGCTGATGTGCTCATATATTGATATATCATAGTTTGGCTCAGGTTTGAATTAATTTCATAGTACGTTCTAAATTTCGTAGACATCAGAACTATTTTGGCACAGGCAAAGATTGGAAGAAATGAGAGGGTCTAGGAATTTAGAGGCAAGAAGCAAAATCACTGACCCCATAGTGATTCAATAGAGACAATGTAGAACTTGTGCTATAAATTGTTGAAATATTAACACTCGTTTTTCATTGTTTCCAGTTTTACCTCATTTTGAACTTAGCTGTCGGAGGAAACTTCTTTCCTGATGGTGTTCCAAATGTCCCATGTGGTAAACCATGGACTATGAGTTCGCCACACCAAAAGAGGGACTTCTGGGAAGGCAGAAGTTGTTGGCAGAGCACATGGAATGGCGAGGATGCTGCTATGAAAGTTGATTATGTTCGAGTTTGGTCTCTGTGATAGCATAATGAATGAACAGTTTTTCATTAACAGTATATTTTACATCTGTTATAATGTATATTACTAAACTTAAGTGAAATACAGAAAAAAACAACATATTTTTCATTTTGTTTTCTTAATTCAACATCTTTGTAATCTTTCTTAAAAATTGGGTCATTTTAGAAGTATACACTGCTGGTATTCTTAAACATTGCAGTCTCTTATTTATATCTTATTAACATCAAAACGTAGATTTGGTTATATTTCAAATCTTTTGAGTAACGTAGTTTTCTTAATTGTCGCGACGTTATAAATTTCTTCACTTGATAACGTAAGTCTACAACAAAAACAATAAGTTTCACTACAGCTAATAACCATTTCTCCTACAATATAAGAATTACATTTCAGTGCGCCATGTATCCACTCCAAGTGAACACAAATTCTTACCATCATCATTTTAAATGTTAACATTGTGTCTGGCTCACATTGGCTGTGAAATAAAATTCTTGCTATGTTTTAAATTGACAACTTCAAAAAGGTGTTTTAAATTCGTATAACTATATTTTCATATGAAGTAGAATTTCTTAGTGCTCTCCTAAACTACTAGTGCAAGGTAATATAGATTTAACTCTAGTTTTGCTTAATACGACTACATGTATTTTCTGCTGTCGTGTTATTTTAATTTATAAGCATCATTTACCTCCCTTATCTCAGGGCAAACGTAAGAATGTAAAACGTTATTATATATAAATAAGGTATTTAAATAATTTGTGTATACCAAATAACAAATTGAATAAGTTGAAGATAAATTGTACATTTCAAATAGTGTTTTACTTGTCAGTGTTTTGTAAAAGGTGATAAAACTCAATCAGAAGTCCCAATCACATACATTACCAAGCTGCGTGATCTAGTTGTAGATGTCCATTAGTTGAAGTCTGTTTTAGAAATGTTTGGTATTTGAATTCTTTGCAAAATTTAAACATTCAGCTACTCTAACACTATGAGACTGAAAATGTTTAAGACATTCCTGAGTTCATTTATATCCAGTAACATTAATTTCTTTGAAAAAATTTGCTTGGTTGTTTATACCCATTAATGACAGCGAAGTGACGCGTTAGCCTTTTCAATTAACGTATCGCTAAAATAAATTTTAAAATATAAAGTTGCGATAGTTATTTTGCTATTACGTCTCCCACAATGCAGTGAATATGTTACTCGAATTTTGGAATATCGTCATTTGCTTTGGTTTACAGCTTAAGTATATTTCTAAAAAATATTTAATACTCTTGTGAATGTAACTAGGTGGATGTTGTTCCTAGAATTAACAGCACTATTCATTGTTTCCCGCTTAAACTACATCTATTGCTAGATCTTTGATGATTGTGCACCTTTGATGCAAGAAAATTACTCTCAATTAAATTTAGTAACAGCCAAGAATACATTATTGATGTCGTTATACGTATAATATAAACGTTTACTTAACTACACTACTAGTGTTTTGATACGGAAGGCAAAATTGTACTTATGTCCCATTCAACGAAAGAGCAGGGAGTAGTTCTGCATGCATGTAGTCCCAAAATCATAAAACCTTATGCTTCAAAAGCACACAGTCAATGAACCTGCTTCAACTAATACAAGGTAGATCTTAAGACTCGAATTTAAATTTGTATAGCAAAGTACGAAGCGTATGAGCGAACAAACGTCTATGCTACATTTTGCGTATTTTGAGAAAAACGACAATTAAGTTGAAACTTGTCAGTTGAGCGGGGTGGCGCTGTATGATGTAGCATAGACTTTTGTTCCTTCAATCCACCACACTGTTTAAGCGTGCGCTTACTCACTGGAAGACTAGCACTTTCACAGTACTACGACTCTTTTAAAACGGAGATGACATAGCTGAGTTGGTAGAGCGTTGGTTTAGTGATCGCAAAATCCTGAGTTCGATACCAGCGCCCAAACATCCTGACTGAAGTTTTCCAAGAAGTTTACTTAGTTACTGCAGGTAAGTGTTAGGATGATGGTACCTTCACTATATCCACTGGTAGACTCTTCTACATATCATTTTCCCTGCTCTAATCCAGCCGGAGCCTTATGGCTAAGAGCCATAAATAAATTTAATCAATCTAAAGATCCTTTTAGGATAATATATTTCCGTGTGCAGTGCAACATTTTATACTAATGAAAGTGGCACAGTTTTTAGGAAACCAGACACTTTTCAATAAATATTCCAATTATGGTGTCATAAGAGAGACATTTGAATGACACATATCCAGTATTTCAAGGAAGCCCATGTCTTTTGCTGTTATTCGAAACGGGAATATTTCGCCTCGCTCTCAAAAGTTGAAGATGAAAATAGTAATAAGATTGAAAATGATCGTGCCTGAGACGTCATAGTAACATGCTCCCATCCACTCAAAATACAACGACCAAACCAGTATTTGCCAAGTACTAACTTGGTGCAGCGGTAATACGTTGGCTTTGGCTTACTACATAAGAAATCCGGAATCAAATCCCGGTAGGGGCAACATTTTTCTTCTTTTTCTTTCAAACTTTATTTGCATATGTTCACATTTATTATTCATAGTTGCTTTGACATACACATAAAAGATACTGAAAGCTAGGATATATATATATATATATATATATATATATATATATATATACATAAACCAGGTCTAGCCCGCGTTCTGTGCAAGGGAGCAGGGTGCGTCCGAAGAGCTGGGTGACGAGAGCCTCAGGGGGGATCAGCCCCCGGTTAGCGGTGGGCATACGCAATGTAGCATTTTTGCCGTATGCCCGCCGCTGACCGAGGCATGCGCTACCACCACCTACAACCCGAGTTGCATTTTTAGTTACCATGGGTTAGCGGAGGTTAGGTAAAGTCAAGTTCGCACAAACAGATAGAAATATATTTTGAAAGAAAGAAAAGAAAATGTAAAGTTACATAACGGAATCTGACCTTACTTAACCTACTATAACCCATGGTCACTAATTTTATATAATCTACGACAAATGGAAGTAAGGAATTATTAATGTTAAATATGAACTTAGCAAAATATTTTTAAGACAAGAAGAAAAAGAAGAAAATAACGCTTTTTCTTTTACAAAAAAATGTACTTTTCAAAACAATCTTGAAAATGCAAAAAAGTAATTATTAATAATAAATTAAAACTTTCCAAAATATATTTTTAAGAAAAAAAAGAAGAAGAATCTAGGCCGCTCGCCGAAGATCGAACTCTTGTTTTTTATTTCGAGGGCCAGCGTTCTACCAATACGCCACGCTAGGCAACTGACAACTGTTGCTCTCGACGCTGTATTTAGCCACAACCGTTTTACATCACCCTCTTCTCCCAAAAGAACTTTGAACGCAGAATTTCTAATAAATTTCTATTTATTCTTACCGGTTGAGATTGGCGAATAAGCGCGTCGCCAGCAAGTGAGATTTACTTTCTTTAAATAGTTCTAGGATATATATATAAATGACCCGCTGAAGGTAGCGAATTTAATGGCTGATTTAACAACACATTTCTTAGGGTCTGTGTAGCTAAATGGTCAACGTGTGAGATTCTCATTCGTAAGGTCTCTGGATCGATTCCACGTGGACATACTAAATAATTTCTTCTAAGAATTAAGCGCAGTAAATTCTTTGCTTGATAAGTACTGACGGATTTATCCCGGACAGGGTGAAAACCACAAGACAGAGCTAGAGGGTGACAGGGGGGAGAGACGCAGAATGTGTGTGTATAAGTGTTAAAGTGTTATTTATTTCCATGTCTTGTGCCATTTTCTTTCCCTTTTTGCTTGTTTTCTTTTATCTGTTCTTTTGCTCTCTCCTTGTCTTGTTCCATGCTCTCTCCCTCGCGCGCGCGCTCTCTTGCTCTCTCTCCCTTTCTCTGTGTGCGTGTCTGTGTTTGAACAAAACAAGAATGTATTACTGCCTAACTCTCTCGTGTTTCTCTACATGATGCTGAACAAGTCAATTCGTTCTTACTCCAAATGTAATAATATCTTGGCATTCCATGTTTTCGCGCATATTTGGACTGTCATGTTGCTTGTCTATCTATGAGGCGTACAGTGCAACAATATTTCTGGAGTAAAATGCTACTATTTCTTATAATTCCAACGTCCATTTACTTTAGTTTGTGACTGTACCATGTGAAATATGAGCTCTGCACAGCTACATTACTTTCCTCTTCATTACTCGGATACCAGAGTATGTACAAGATTGTACTTTCTAGCGTTGTTCAAAGAATAGCCTGTCTTACTTTTAGTCGCATTTTGATTTTTTTGTAATAAACCATTTTTTGAGATACAATCGCATTTTCATTAACTATGTTCATACTCACCTGACTTCCCCTACAATAATTTCAATATCAATGTGTATTAATCTAGTCAGCAAGAAAATATCAATACATATAATAATGATGTTTTGACTCTAACGGGTCTCATTTCTCTTCACCCTTAGGCATTATGCTTTTGCAAGCCATGCTTTTTAGAATGTATACTAAGAGAAACATTGCAAAGGATATTTGAAATTCTTTTAGATAGCTTTAATGAAAGTAGAGATAGGTTTCGTCTCAACCATTAACATTTCTGAAGTAACCATAAAGGACCACATTTATATCATTTGAATGAGTTGTTCAATATTTGGAATTCTTAGAATCTGAAGATCGTTTACGAAATCAAGCTTACAGGGATTTGAGTAATATTAAATCAAATTAGTTCTCCTCAAACACGGCTCAGGTTGAAAATGTCACCGGTTATACCTTGCTAAATTTAACTTTACATTAAGTTAAAGCCATTTCCTTGATGTAGGAAAACATCTGGACCATTTACGACAATATGAATAACATTCAAGATATTGCTTTAAATTTGGACTGTAATTTAAGAATATTACAAAACTGTACACAACACTAGTGCTAAATTCTGCACTACGCTTGTATTATAAGATAAATTTTGCGGTGTTATCTTCGTCGATATGACAAAGGGTTGTAAGCTCCAAATTGGGAAAATATGATATTTTTCCTAATGACTTATAATATGTTAATCTTCCATCTGACAAACAGGCGTAACTCTATCTTTATTAGTTTCTTCTGTACAGAAAACCCGTAAGCGCCACTTTCGAACTTTGTATTATCTGTCAATTGGACGTAAGTGACAGAAAGTGGTTTCAAGTCACTTGAAACTTGTTTTAGAAGAATAGTGCTTCTGCACAAAAATCAATATTTAACTTTAACGATAATTTTAATTCCCATTACAAGACAGACTGTTAAAGAGCACAGTTTCTTTTAAATGCTCTCTTGTAAAAAATGCATTTTGTCGCTTACGCCCCTTTGTCATATAGACGACGTTATGATCGGAATATCAGGTATTGGGGGGTACGTTTAGGATGCTGTCAATACATTGAAACAAGACTTGCCTGGATTGTGTTTATTCATTTGGGCCAATTACCGGGATACGGAACGCGTTTGTAAGAAGCTGAATCCATGGTAAAATAGGTTGAAAAAAGGCAAAAGGAATTTGAGCTAAGGCTTGCATTGACTGAGCCCCAGCGTTCATGAGATTCTGTGCAATTTCTTGCCCATTCTCTACAATATTAGTCAAGTTTCGTGAATATTGTCCAAACTTATGTCCAACATTCGTGATGTTCGCCAAATTCGGTAATAGTTGATCTAAATGAGTGGCATTTGTTGGCAACGTTGCAGGTGATATTACTGCTTGCAGTTGACCAGATGTTGTTTCAATTATTTTTTCCCGTCGAATATTCCTTGCTGTGTTGCTACCAAACTGTAAAGAAAGAGATAAAACAAAGATAATAAGATAAAAAGCTAGATTCTTTGTTAAACAACTTTTATATGTGTTTAACAACTATGTTTTTAATTATCTGTTGCTTAGAAACAACATAGTACAATTTACAAAGACTGGAACAATAAACATTAAGTTTATTTTCTACACGAAGGAGCGCTGGCTACAAATTATAATTATTTATTTATGTATATTGATAGATATTAGGTTTTGCATATGTAAGGTCTTGGGTTCGAATCTAGTAACTCATTATCTTGAGTGAAGATTTTCCAGAACTTTTCTATGGTCACTCCAGGCTAATGTCACACCGGTATATCCAAATAAGACCGACATCCTTACTACACGTTCTACCTTAAACCATTCTCGGTCTGAATCTTGTTGAAATACTTTAATAATCTTAAATTCCTTTAGTGAGAAAGATTATAACAGATATATTTTGCTAGTCACGAAAGTTGGTCTTTGATTCACCACATTAAGAATAATTGTGACTTCTGAATCGACAGAGAAGATATAGTATCTGATATCAAGAATCAGAACTTGAATTGAAAATGTGGCATTATCCCAAATATTTTAGGCAATAGAGGGGAGCAGAACGAATACATCGGCAATTGAACATGTCCGGTAGATGTTTGACCATGCGATTACCTGGTGTAACTGAGGAAACAGGATTGATTCATGACCGATTTTCGGAATGCGAAGGCAGTGCTCTACAACAGCATTTGGTATGCCATACAGAAGAAAATCATAGTTCCTGTTGGTCATCTGATGACATTTCTTGGTGACCAGCAGAGTCTTGAGTTGACTAAGTTGATTTCTCTTATGTAAACCGTAGAATAGATTCATTCTAATCAGTATCGGGTAATAGGCTATTATTGCAAAAAGAAAAAAAAAGTTTAATTTTAACTTTAAAATTCCATATCTCTCTTATTTGTTTTTGAGAGATACTTTTTTACAAGAAACATGAAGAATTGTGTTTTTTCTGCCTCCTAGTGAGTTATATTTCTGTCAGCAAATAAGTGAAGTGTACCTTGTCAGCAAACAAGCAATGTTGTTGACTTGGTTAATGTGAATGATGGTCGATATTTTGGAAATGAACGGTTTCGTAACGGCTAAATTTATGAAATTAGGCAAAGTAGATATCGTTTTTTCCAAGATACAGTATACTGAATTATATGAACGTCAGTTTAGATAATTTTCTAATAATTTCCAACTTATGTCCTTAGGAATTAATTTTGCTAAATTTCAGCTTAAAAAGAGACATCTAGTGTCTGACAAACAGAAAGGTACTCTAGACGTGGCACATATGTTCGTTTTAAGTACTGGTACAAAATCATGTTTGAATAATGCATACGTGCTGCAGATTCTGTACAGTTAAACGCTGAAATTTTAATTTAGTGCTTCAGCCTTTAGAACATCGGAAGCAGTTACTCTTGCAAAATACTAGCCAAAACTTATCTTCTCTGAAAGTCAGAGATACTCTTGTTTTGGGTCCAACACTCTGCAACAACCGCGTCTCCAAACCTTGCATGAAGAAACTTTTTATGTTATATCCTCTAAGACTTATGAAAGACGTTCACGCAATAGTGTGAAACGCCCCCAACCTATTGATCCCAAAAGTGGATCACACAGACAAATAGGGTCGCCAGGAGCCTAGAGTACCCACGCAACGCATCTAACCTAACCTCTAGCTCCAAACATTTTCTACACCCCAAACGAGCGGCGCAGAAATGCCTTCCAGATTTAAGAATATCTGGAAAAGAGGATTCCAGATCCTTGTGATCGCCGTAAAAAAAATAATTTAGATCGAGGGAGGAAATACCGGTAAGGCGACACCTCCAATGTTTTAATTAGATCGTCAGTTCATATTCCGAAGTACCAGCTGGTTCAGATTAGCGACAGATTAAGAAAGAAAAACGCAAATCTTTACTTGGGAAATAATCTCAAACGATGATACGCATAACGACTCATGTGTGACTCATACTGTGTCTTTACTCACTTCGAAGTCTACAGGGTGGCAAAAGACCATGTCTTACCTTTACCTTAGTAGGGCCCACACCTGTAGTCTGGAATCGCAATTCCTGAAATAAAGACGAACAAACACAACGAATGACGGTCGCAACTCAATCGAAACGTAGTGTCATAACTCAAAACGCAAATAATATTTATTCACACAAATCACATGCTGGAGTCACTTCATATGTCAACGCAGAAATAACCAGAAATTCAATATATAGTTCCTTTCCCAAGTCATCACTTCTCAGCTGGCGAAAGAATCCTACCACTGATCTACGGATTTATGAACCGATCTAATCTAATTAAAATCATATCACTTAAAACGATAGGTTTACCGAAACACAGAAATAATATAGTATCAATTGCTGTCAACTTCACGTAACGATTCATAGCTAATTTCCAATAGATATCAAGTTAAACATTAAATAACTCACTGCACATTATAAACATTACTAAACACTGTACGAGGATTATCAACTAATGCCGTAGATCGTACCTGGTTAACTGAGAGGTTTCTACACTACGTTCACTGAACATAAACTCAAGATTGTTTTCGAAGAAATATAAAAATTTCAGAATTTCAATTTATTACTCTGAATGTACATATTTCACGCTTTCGGCTATGATAATTTTATCAGAATCTGAACAGAATTACAGTTTTGTAAAAACAAACAAATTTGAATCGCTGGTATACACTGAATTAAGCAGAACTGAAAGTTACGTAGTCACACATAAATGTCCATAATTTCTGTAATAATTAACAAATTTCGTTGATTTTTTCACAAATTATTCCCGAAATATTGTTGTATAATTTAGAAAAGTTTTAGCACAGTATTACTTACACGAAAGAAGTTCTAGTCCAAAATACATGGTAATGAAAGAATTACTTTAACGTTAATAATTTTGTGACGTCATTACAGATGATTACTACGTTATACAAAAGACGTTCTGAATAAGTCTTGAAAATACAAAATATTGTTATAAAATATGACTTTTTCATTGGAGAATAGTGGCTGGAGTTGAAACCAAAATTATCGAACCATGTCGAATAAATTAAAATTTACTATTAACATGAAAACGGTACGCAAAGATAGTCGAGCAGACATGTTGCTAATTTGATCAAGTAAGGAAAATATGCGGTAGCTGTCAAACATGGCTAACCGGGAATTTCGAATAGATTTGGAAAACTGGAGACGAGAAATTGGCATATGATTATTAAAATCCAACGAACCGATACTTGTAATGTAAGAATTCGGTTAATAGCGGCCCCATACTGAAATTTAGAACATATTGTACATCTCGATAAATAATCTCAAAACAAAATATTAAAATTTAATACGGTGAAAATTTCGAAATGATGATGTTGAAAAAGTCCTGATAGCACTAGTATCGGTTTAATTCTTCTTAATACGATTTAATATATTGCATCGGAATAGACGAAATCAGACGAAATCGAAAATTATACTAAATTTAGTGTTTATATCTACCTCTCGCAGACAGGGCTTAGGAAGTACAGGTGACGGAAAGCCCAAACATCCACTCGTCTCGTTTTAAAAATTGGAACTGAACTAACATGGCGTGGGAGAGCAGTTCTCCCAGCAAACGGAGAAGAAGGCTGATTCACACCAATCAGCAAAAAACAAGTCACGAAGCATTGACTAGGGCCAATCAAAAACAAGCGTTAGATCCAAGTCATTGCTGCGTGACTAACGAAAACCTGGATGGATAACGATAAAAATCCAAAGAAAAATCCAAGCGGAACACGCTCAAAGAGTCTAAAACCAACCAAAGAGAATGAACTAAAGAGAACACACAGAAAGAAAACAAAACGGAGACTAAGAAAATAAAGGGGAGAAAATAAATATAAAAATGGAACAGCAACTAGGCTGTTACAAGTGCTACCTTCATATCGATAGTAAGTGTTTGGGTTGGCAACAAAGTAAATGCTCTACATACATGAAGAATGGTTGTCTTCCTGAAATTCGGACTATAGAATGAAAAACTAAGTTCAATGAGTATTCTACTATTACGAATTACCACACAGGAATTATTGCTACATCTGAGCACACTATTTAACTTCAGTAACATTGTAACATTTATCAAGTCACGTACTTCGTTAGCAAAAATCATCCGTTAAGACAAATGTATTTTTTCAGAATGAAGTTGATCTGCGCTTTACAATAAAGTTTGATATTTTTAAGAACGAATAGCTGCTACTTTTACAAAAAAAAAACAATAACATTACTATCTTATTTGCAATTAATCCCTATTGTACAGGTATTGAGGAATAAAAGTATTTCGGTGAAATTTGTGCTAGTCACTAACACCTTAAATAATAGTTTGTGTGCACTGGTTATCCTTCGTAAAGTTTACGTTAGTTCTATCAAGTAATTTACAGTATAGTGTAAATTAGATCCTCTGATTGTTAATTTATATATTCCTTTCATCATAATAGCGCTCGTTAAGAGACAGGCCACATTTCTCAGAATTGTGACCAACCTAAACACTAGGTGCGTTTACAGTCCATTTACGTAAAATATAAATTACATTATATAACTCTAGTTTCTAGTTGAAATGGTGTGCTATACCTCACACTCAGAAATATACAGTAGAACAAATTAAGAGGATGAAGTTTAAATGAAACTTTGTTTGTGTCATTTTTGTGACATTACTTTCCCATATGCAATTAAATAAGGATATAGTTACGAAAATTGAAATCGTTCGACATTTTTGTATTGGAGTGGCTTCGTCAGAGCAGATATAATTATTGTTATTTACTTTTTCAGAGAAAGTCTTGCGACTTAATTGACGATTAATTATTTATAATACGTACCAACACAACAGAGAGTGCAAACATGAAGAAGTTCACCCTCATGGTAGAAATTCTAATTCCTATTTTCTTTTCGACGAAAACAGTTAAGAAGAGTTTGTGAGTAATTTCCAACTACTAAACCCATTTGTAAAGAAACTATTCTATTTTATAATTCTCTGAACGAATAGTTTAAGAAACAGTACTTGGAAAACACACTTGTACAAACGTTCAACCATTATGTTTGTTATTACTACATAAGTTTCCTGAAACGTTAATATCGTTACTTCCTTGTTGAAGGTGAACATTTTTTTTCGCAGTACTCTAAAGAAATTCTGCAATTCACACTACCAATTCCTTCCAGATTCAGTGCAACACAAACAAAACAATTGTACGACCTTGCCCTCAATCAAACTCTGACACTCATATAATCACATTTTTAATATACCAGATTGTTTAACAGCTGTTTTAATGTAGTATGTTGACGCTACTCTAATCAAAGTTGACTGTTACGACGATCTGCAGATCTCACAGTTTTGGGAAATTAAAAAGGATTTATTTTTGTGTACTCTACACAAACGTAATTAAGTTCGTTTTATTTGCCATATTCCGGTATTGATGCATGCTTGAGTATGATAAAACGTTTCTTTACTGCGATGACCTTATTAATGAATAATTATTGAATGAATGACATAAGAAATGAATAATTGCTATAATTGACTGTTTATCGCATAATATTATTTTGCTGTATTCTTAACCTCATACCTAGCGTGAAGATGAGTTTGATGAGTTACATACCACCACTTTTTATTCCGAGTCCACTGCTGTACATATAGGTTACAATAGGGTGTCACATACAAGATCTTTTCAAGGAACTAAGTTAGCGATTTCCATATTGTATAATCGTACATTGTGTTCCAGGATTCCACAAATGCAAGATGACACCGTCCAAGACACTCCACGTCGAGAACGACCACACAGTTTAGCTTCTTCCATCTTTGCTCGAAATTCATCATACCCAACAAAGTCATCCAATATAAGTCAATGTAATTTTATTACACAGAGATGAAAGGTAATATTCGCAATAAGGACAAGATCATAGCTAGGGCGAGAGGTGGTCCTTTTCCTAAGGAGGTCACTAAAGTACGTAAATACAGAAGCAGCGCCGAAGGTGTGGCAGACGTTTACCAGAAGTGTGTGAGAAGGTGATTGGAAAGCAAGAAAATGTACTCAAAAGTATTTGAGATTTAAATATTGCGAATGTTTACCAAAAATAAAGTTTTAAGACGCATTTTAAAACAAAAGGCTGTGAATATTAAAAGTCAATTTGATATAGTATTATACGAAACAAGAAACAATATTTAACGATACATCCCATTCATCACATGTGTAGAGTATTTCGTTTGTTGCTTTTGAGTTGTGTGAACTGGACAACGCGGACTTTCTTTCCTGACCATTACTTGAAGTGATTTTGTATATTATTATTTTATTGTAAAACCAAGAAAAGATGTACAATACAAAAAATTATGTTCTCATATCAAACCCACTATCCAATCAAGTTTGTCGATCTAAGAATGAATGCACCTGTGGTTCCTTTTTGAAGGAATACGCAGGCTTGTATAAGTACTGCAATACTGGTTTCTATAAACACTACAACGTTATGAACAACACTAACGGACCAGAGTCAAATATTCCCAAGGTCATAAATACAATTACGATGTTAAATTTAAAAAAAAACTTAGAACTTTTTGAACTCCATTAAATTGTTTATTGAATGATTTATTTTATTAAATGTTTGTTGATTGTGATATATTTTATTAATAGTATAAATATACACCCGGCATAGCGTTTTTTAAACTGATTTATCCTATATTAAAAATAGTTTCAGCTGAACTTCGTGGATTTCGGGTCAGAACCTCGAGTATACTTGTAGGAAATTGCTATGCATTTTCACAATGTTTAGTACTATTTTATTTCAAATATATGAGCAAATATTCCATCAAAGGATGCGATGATACAATTAGAAACAAAAATTTTGGAGGATTTTAGCAGGCCCCACAGCAGAGTACGTCCCTGGGACGTCCCATTTAGATCCCATTACCGTCAGAATGGTCCTGCTCCCATAGCGATGTCCTAAGGACGTCCGTGTGATAACTCTGTGGGCAATACAAACAGTTCATCCCGTATGAAGGTCCCCTGGATGTCCCCCGGAAAGCCGTGCGGGATTACCTACCTGGAATTTCTATAAATTAAATCGACCTTACTATTATTATTTAATTAATTATAACTATACGAAGGATATGCCTTCGTATAGTTATACGAAGGATTAATTATAACTATACGTCCCATTGATGTAGACGGGACTTAAACAGGACGTCCTACGGACGTCCCGATATCCTGCCAGGAGATCCGTCAGATATCCCTGGGACGTCATTTTGCTATGTGGGGCGATGTGAAATGCATCTTGCCATTCAATTGTATTTTATGGGCTGAACCGTAGTATGCATTTTTGCAACGGGGGCAAACTTCGATTTTGGCATCCCCTTCGAAGAAGCCAGAAGCGTACGAGGACAGAATTAAATGCTAAATTATATCCAAAGTAAGCTTAAGTAAATGTGTATTAATTACAACCTATTCCATTTTTATTTAATCACGTTCTTTTAAAATTGATTAAGTATATTCTATTATTTTGACAATCTAAAATTAATAGTTAATTTAAAAAAAACTATATTTTTAGTTACATAATTGTGGACAGTATATAATGCCTGATGTATAAACTCTAGAACAACGTATCTATACTGCTTGTATCTATGCTGCGGACTTGGGGCGAAATATTCTACAGGGCACGACAATAATTGATGCGACGTGTACACATTTGCATTGAAAGCCATTATGAACATTTCGAACATCTACTGTGACTAGCGGTAAGTAAGCTATTACTGTGCTGTACGTATGTTGGCTACAACATTACTTGTCCTGTGAGCGAAGTGTGCATTTTTGGCAATTGTTACTCTACATCTTTCTATTCGTGTTCCACGTGTCTCGCATGACGTCGCCCATCAACTTGGAGTTCGTTCTTCTTGTTTTCTTTTCAGTCATTCGCTTTGTGATAATTAGTCATACTAGTCCAGCTTACTTCTTACGCGCGAAACTTACGTGCGAGGCACGTATAGTCTCAGCCATGTTACAATACAATCGACTAACAGGCTGATCCTGGTCGTTGAGACGCCTGCAAAATTACATGTGTTTTCTCTGTTGTTCACAGTTACATGTTTTTGTTTCGATTTTTGGAATCACCTCCCGAAGTTTGCCCACATCTTTCAGTTCAGTTACAATTGTCAGCAGTCGATTTTTGATTCCACGTTGGCAACTCTGTATCTTGTACACGCAGCGAAATTAGATAATATGCCAGAGAATTTTTTACTTGTTTTGATCTCAGGAATCACCTCCAGAAATTTGTTACATTTTATTAAGTTACACCCATAATTAATTACTTAAGTTACACCCATGTTACATTTAATTAAGTTATATACATAAGTTAATATATATATATATATAATATTCAGCCATTTTCTATCCATTGGTGGACAAAGACCTGGCGTAAGCAGCCAAGTTCCAAAAGACCCGGCATGCGGTGCTAAGTAGCTTTACACGAAACACTAAAAAAGACCGAACAAGTGCCAAATTACCATTTTCAAGACATCGATGCTTACTTACTAACTACCCCAGCAGTTACTAACGTTTACTAGTAATCATATCTTGTATAACACTACCAAACCTCAAGTCAAAGGGTTCATGTGGTGCTGAGTTATAAGCTCAGAAAAAAAAAAAATTTCGTGTCATAACCATTCATTGACTGACTCACTCAGTTACTGATATAAATGTTTGGCATATTTCCGACTAGCTAGAAACACACAACTTTACACATGCTTAGGAGGTAACATGTAAAGCAACCGAAAATTCCAAAATCTCGGGAAATTTTACTTATGCTTAGGTGGATACTCGTAAATCTCCAGGAAAGTCCAAAATCTGGGGTAACATACCAATAAACCTCAACAGCCTCCAAAAGTATCTCTAAAATAAAGTGATCCCATATATTTTATGTTACATATCATTGAAATTTTCTCAAGGTTATCTGTTTATAAACGACTAGCAGCATCAGCTAATCTACCCCTAACTACCATCAAACCCCAAAACCTACCCCTAAATATAAACTTAAATTTACAAAAAGTTGTGATATTCGAATGCAAAACACTCCGTGTTAAAAACAAAGCCAAGTTCTCAAACAGTACAAAAAAGATAGCATACGGAAGTTCTTTTTATATAAAATTGGCCAATTTCTTTCCCAAGTAGTTCTCATATCTATTTAGCTAAGTTTTATGGAACAACTGAAATGTTCTTATACTGCTTGTATGACTGAAAGTCTTTCAAGAACTTGGCCAAATTTCTGGTAATTCTACTGGCACCTGCTTAACACTGTACTGTTCGAATAAATGCCAGACCAATTGGCCAAGCTCTTGAAAGAATTCCAGTCATGCAAACAGTATAAGAAAATTTCAGTTGCTCCATAAAACTTGTCTAAATCGATATGAGAACTACTTGGGAAAGAACTTGGCCAATTATATGTATATCAAAACTTCCATACCTGGAACATGCTGCTGAAACATCGCTCTTGTTGTACTGTTTTTGAACTTCGCTTTGTTTTTGACACGGAATGTTTTGCATTCTGATATCGGTCTGTTTCTATCCTCAACCATGTGGCTCCTGAAAAATGCTTCATTTCATCTACCTATCTTGCATTTGAAGGTCGTCCAGGTCGTTTCATTTCTCTAGGAAGCGAATGTCGTCCATCTTCCATCTGTTCTTCTAGCTATGTGACCGTTCCATCTGTTCTTCTAGCTATGTGATCGTCCATCTTCCATCTGTTCTTCTAGCTATGTGACCGGCCCATTTCAACTTCATCTTCTTCGCAGTCTTAATAATATATTCTACATTTGTTTGTGCGTGAATCCATTAATTTGTCTTCCTATCCATCCTAGTTATTCATAGCATGCAGCTCTCCATCGCTCTTTGCGAGACTCTTAATCCTTTAGTTGTTTGCACATTCAATGTCCAAGTTTCACAGTCGTACACCATTACAGGTATGACACATTGTTCATATATTTGACCGAGGCTGTTTCCTTACCATCATGTGATAAGAAAGGAGGGGTGCAGACATTTGACTCACCACGCTGTATGCTAATGCGAGTTGGAGAGCAGCCCATCCATGTTCTAATTTCTTGGGTACTAACAGGCCCCACGACGTGAAGGTATGGATTGGGCTAAACCATAGTTGTGTCACTTTATCTAGCGAATAGTAGGATTGAAAACCATTTTATCCAGAGCTTACCTGGACGTCTATAACCCCCCTTGGATCCGCTTCGTTATTGCTGGCCATTTTTTTTTCGAAGAACTGGGTTTTCCTGGCAAACAAACTTGCGGGTTGGGTCATTACTATTGTCAATTTACATTTAGGATAATTTCATATCAGATCAACACAGTCATTTAACTCACCATCTAAGACTTTTATGAATTTTGGATTGTTAGTAGGGCCAAAAATTGTAACATTGTAGTATTGTGTCATATATTTCAGAAGTTACAGAAACTCAAACTTTAAATTTTCGGCAAAATGTTGAGTTACATTGATTATTTAAAATGCTTTTAGCTTTTGTTCTAATTAAGATAGAGATGTGATTTTTTGCGTCGTTGTGAAGGTCTTGGACAGACCTTTCATTTGATATGAAACACTTGCCCTCTCCAAATGAAATTGAAAATTTGACCTTGAACCTTCACCTTTTGACTTTGAATAGAAAAATAAAATCACCTCCAATTTTTGTGAAGATTTCGGAAATTGGTTTTCTTTTATTTGTAAAGATATACGCAAAGTTCCATAATGAAAGACTCATGGGAAGATAAGCATTTTTAATTTATTTTACGGCTCTTAAGCATTTTTGGCACAGGCATGTAGTGTTTGTGTTTTTGTTCCCCTCCTTTGTAGTTTGATGAAACAATATTGTGAATAGTGTCATTACACAGGTTAAGAGATAATCGCCGCTGGAACATGTTATTTATAGTATAAAAGTGACCATATCTTTGTAATTATTACACCTTTAATTATGGCGTTGGTGTCTAATTGTAAAATTTCATTAGCAAAATTTTTAATAAATGATGGGAGTCACTTGGGTATTTTATCTTAGTATACATAGAGAGGAAAAATCCAACACGACTGCCGAAATTATCCATTTCTAGTGTACATGCAGCCTTCTTTCGATAACACAAGGCTGCGTCATTTTGGCGCTTTGTATGTCAATGGGTGTTTTCTAATTTTGGTTTAGAGCTGTTTCCGAATATGGTATTCGTTTTTCTCCATCACCCACAGTTTGTCTGTTATTTCATAATTTTGCTATTCTTAACCCTTTTAACTTCAAGCGATTTCCGTTCTGTTTTTAGACTTCCAGTTAGGTGTTTATAACTTCTATACTATCCATCCGTTATGAATTGTTCATACATCATTTTCTCCGTTAAAAATCAGGCTCTCCAACGGTGATACCTGCTGGTGTCTCAGATACACGGTTGCAGAGATATTCGTGCTTTTCGGGATTTTTGGCGAATGTAAATTATAGTAATTTAAAAAAGAGCCACTAGATGACAAACTCACAACAATGTGTAAAGGAAGATGACTTTTTATGCAAATTGCAGCAATTAAATTATATTTTACCTAAAACAAATATAAGTATATTTGTTCTTTAAAACATGTAATAAAAAGTGACCATCATACAGTTCGCACGGGAGTAAAGAACAACATATTTAGAAGTGCTTGTAGAAGAAATTTGAGCTCATTGTAATAAATAAAAGGTATTCCCGCCAATGATTTGTAAGTGTCCTTTGTTCAATGAACCTTTCTTCCTGTGGATAACGTTTTGAAATGGCGAGCTCCTCAAGACGATCGTGTGTAAATGATCCAAATATGTTTTGTTATATTTGCGGGTCTCTTACATTGAAAAGCAGGAGACAGAACATAACCACGTTTGTGAAAATAGCATACTTTGCTTACTTTGGTGTTAAGTTAGGAGACCAGGACAAAGCCTTTGCACCACATTATGTGTGCCATTCCTGTGTTGCTGGTTTAAGAAAATGGACTCTGGGGAAGCAGAAGTCGTTACCTTTTGGAGTTCCAATGGTATGGAGAGAGCAGGTGAACCACGTAGATGATTGTTATTTTTGTATGGTGAAAGTGGACGGACATAACAAGAAAAGTATGAAAAGTTTTGTTTACCCAAATCTGAAATCAGCTATCAGACCTGTACCACACAGCCCCGAGATTCCCGTACCCACGCCTCCAGTAACCCTTGAATCATCATCATCATCATCTGACTCTACATACAACGATGATGAATTTGCAGCTTCCACAGAAGATGAGAAACCAGATCTGTTTACTCAAGAAGAATGAATGACTTGGTAAGAGATCTAGGTCTTTCTAAAGAATCTGCACAAATTTTGGGTTCGCGTTTAAAGGAGAAACGATTGCTAGTTCCTGGTACTACATTCTACTGGTATAGGAGAAGAGAAGAGGAATTTCTTGAGTACTTTACCGAAGACGGCCCTCTTGTGTACTGCAATAACATCGAAGGTCTACTATCACAATATGGAGTTAAATACAACGCAAAGGAATGGAGGTTATTTATTGATGCAACAGAAAGAAATCTGAAAGCTGTACTGTTAAACAATGGAAATAAATATGCCTCAATACCAGTAGCATATTCTATACATTTGAAAGAGAACTACGAAAACCTTGAAATTCTGTTAGCGGCAATAAAATATTCACAGCACCAATGGGTAGTGTGTGGAGATCTCAAAATTATAGGAATGTTGCTTGGATTGCAGTCAGGCTTTACAAAATTTCCTTGTTTCCTTTGCCTATGGGATAGCCGTGAACGTGATTTACACTGGGATAGGAAAGAATGGCCTGTAAGAACAACAATGGAGCCAGGACACAACAATGTAACAAAAAAATGTTTGATTAGAAGAGAAAATATTATTTTGCCGCCACTCCATATAAAGCTCGGGATCATGAAACAATTTGTGAAAGCGTTGAATAAAGAAGGTGAATGTTTTAAGTATATCAGTTCAAAATTCTCTTTTCTATCCGAGGCTAAAATCAAAGAAGGAATCTTCGTTGGACCCCAGATAAGGAAGCTAATGAAAGATGAAACATTTGAAAATTTTATGACCAATGAAGAAAGGCTGGCTTGGACTGGATTCCGAAATGTGATTGCGGGATTTCTGGGGAACAGAAAACAACCTGATTACAGGAACATCGTGGAAAATATGTTGATGGCTATGAAACAACTAGGCTGTAACATGAGCGTTAAACTTCATTTCCTTCATAGCCATATCGACTTTTTTCCTGAAAATTTAGGCGATTTTAGTGAAGAACATGGGGAGAGATTCCATCAGGACATGAAGGAGATTGAAAAACGTTATCAGGGCAGGTGGGATAGAGTTATGATGGCCGACTATTGCTGGTGTCTCAAGAGAGACAATGAGAAGTCAGGACACAAACGAAAATCACGAATATCGCATTTCCGCAGCAAGAGAAAGAGAGTTTGAGAAATTTAAATGTCTGTTTTGGACTTTTTATGTAACAAAAATCAGCCTTTACGTATTTTGTTAATCAAAGTAACCTGTTTGCCGTATTAATTTATTTCTAACATTGTACGAACATTATGTCCTACATGTTTACATTGAATAAAATTATAAGTTTAGTAAGTACTTAAATTACGCTTATATAAAAACCTTGGGTGATAGGAAAAATCTGACTTCAGATTCGTAATCAGGAGACCAAAATACATAATAATCACCCATCACAATCAAAAGCGTCGTAGAAAAATAATATTTCGCAGCCCTGTGTAATCCTTCGAACCATTCCACCAAGAGCTATGTTGTTGTTTTTTTTTGTCAAATTGTAGTTTTTACGATTAAAATAATCAGTGATTGATGGGTACCATCGTGGGGGCCGTCTTAACCTGTAAAGAAGGAAGAATCTAATGTGGACACCGGAACGTTCATTTTTTCTTCTTTTTTTGCGTTATCATTGAATAACAGATACTTTAGTTTAATCCATATATTTTTCTGTCGTATCCCCAGGAAATAGGATAATCTTTTTCTTCGTAACATTATTACAATTGATACGAAAAGAATTGACGCTTCTTTTTCACTTGTGACTTACTTGTGTGCTGGTGATTTTTGTCAGAAATCATTCTTATTGACAAATGAATAAAGCCGTTCACCAAAGTCCTTGCAATTATGAAATTATGAAACAACATGAATTTTAAATTAAACATAAAAGCATTTCATAACTCTTACAACAGGGTTTAAAACAACTTTAAGAACTTAAGTCAATAAAATGTGTCCTTACTTAAACTCTACAATATGATGCAAATACAATGTGTCATGACTTAAAACCTTCAATTTGACGCCAGTATAGGTCTTTATTTCAAAGTACAATAAATATTTCTCAGAATACGGTTCCTTGTATGCTAGAAATTTTATATTCCGGTGGCCGTATAAAATTATTTTCTCCGTGGCTCAAGATGGACTACTCAGATGCCCATCAACGCTAATTGATTATTTTGATAACAAAAACCTTTAAACTGACATCAAAATCATAGCTGTAGGTGTAATATTTCCGAGAATGTGGTTGCTTCTACGCTAGAAATAACATTTTTCGGCGGCCATATTGAATTACTCCTTGTCTATAGCTCAAGGTGGCCTACCCAGATGGCATCCACCTCTTACTGATGATTTTGATCGTAAAACACTTCAATTTGACAGCAAAATATTTGCTCTAGGTACAATAATTCTAAAGAATAATTGCTGAATGCCATAAATTGCATGTTCCAGCCACCATATTGAATTCTTCCCTCTGAATATCCCCAAGACGGAATACTTAGGTGGCCACAATCACTTGCTGATAATGTTTATTGTAAAACACTAAAATTGTACGCCAAAATCATAGCTCTTAGTGTAATCATTCCAATGATTACCGCGAAGAATAGATTATACTAAATTTGCTTATTCTGGCAGTCATGTTGGATTTGCCCTCACCATATCCTAAGATAAAATGCTCAAGTGACTACCATCATTTGATAACAATTTTGCTAACAAAATCTTACAATTAGGCACCAACGCCATAACTTAAGTTGTAAAAATTCCAAAGGTATGGTCACTTTTATATTAGAAATCGCATGTTCCAGCAGCCATATTGGATTCTTCCCTCCCCATGGATCCAGACGGACAACCTCATCCCAAATTACAACCATAACGTTTCCTTACACATGCCTCTTATCCTATATAATGACACTATTCGCACTATTATTTTATCAAGCTACACACGAGGGGGACATAAGCAGAAATACTATATCTCGGCCTATGTCAGAAATGTTTAAGAGTTGTAAATAGAATTTTAAAAATGCTCATTTTCCCACAAGTTTTCCATTATGGAACTTTACACATGTCCTGACGAATAAACTACTTTCCGAATGTTTCACATAAATCAAATGTTAAGTCATTTTTTGCTATTGAAGATCAAAGGTCAAATTTCAAAGTCAAATTTTCAATTTCGTATGAAGGGAATAAATGTTTCATACCAAATGAGAGTTCTGTCCAAGACCTTCACAACGACGCAACAATCACATCTCCATCTTAATTAGGAGGAATTAATTACATGCATTTTAAATAGTCAATGTATCTAAAAGATTCGCTGAACATTCAACGTTTGAGATGTTGTAATTCCAAAACTATATTACACAAGACTATAATACATTTTCGGGTGTTTCTTATTAGGCCCTACTAACATAGTAAAAGTCATAAAAGCATTGAGATGATGAGATTTATCTTTCTGGTTAACTGTTTTGATCTGACATGGAATAACCCTTTTCTGGAAATCGGCGAGACACAGTCGGGGACGGACCGGTTATTTTGGTGGGAAATGATCACCTTAAACTATGAACTTTTTGACCCGCTCAACGTGCAAAAGACTGTATTTAACTTTATCTGTACATCGAATTTTGCAGATACACGTTTAGTAGTACAGCAATTGTAAAGTGTAAATTGGGGCTTTCCTATAATTAATTTAGGACCCTCTACAAAACATTTTTTGGGCGTCAGTTATGAGCAATTTGTTTCCTACAGGCAGCGGACTTGGCTCGTATTTCTGACACCTTTGTCTTACTAAAATTCCTCACCTTGTTTCGGCGTCCCTCAAGCGCGGAGCCAGGAGCACGTGACGCTTTTACCCCCGTTGCGGCCCTGATTGTAAAGATCTGACAATCCCTCCACCTCACGCCTTCTATGAAGAAATGAACTCTAGCAAAGCTGATCAAGTTTGCTCTCTTTATAATCCTAGTGTAGTAAGTTCTTAATCTAGTGTTGATGAAGTATAGTTATACAACCACATTCTGGGATAGTACTTTGTCTTTTCTGATAAAGATGATTTAGCTTCTATATACCACGTGAAAAACAAGTATCGGTAATAATATACTTACAATAATTACATTTAAATGAGGCATGGCATTTCATATATCAAATAACAAATTGAATACTTTGAAAAAGTATTTCAACGATATTATTCTTACTAGCTTTTAGGAAGTGAGTTGCAGATTGGAAAATACTTTTTGTGATTGATTTCACACATTAAACTAATTTTATCTTCGCATGTATATCTAGTGCACAATAAATGCTACATTTGGAAACTAAAAGCATTTTATATTATTTGTTAAATAGCTTGTTAATGTAGGAATCAAACTTTGTATAAAAAAATTCAGTTCTGAAACGAATTCCCTATTTCTTTCCAAATGTTTGGACCTTTCTCTTGAAATTTATAGAAATGTGTGTTATCGAATAATTTTGAAGAACAAATTTTCTAGAGAAAGAATGCAATTGAAGGGAGTAGAAATGTAAAAGCCTTTTCACGTTTAACAAATCCGATATCAACATTGTTATTCAATATATGTTTTGCAATATATAATACATGTTACTAATATTGTAGATGTAATCTCAATCGATGCGATGTCCAACAATATTGTTTGTCGGTACAGAATTTTCGATCCGGCACAGCTCTGCTGCTTTCATGCTTTTGGATGTCAGACCAAATATGTTAGGCTATTTATCGTACAAATAAGTCAGACTTTAATAGCATTCTAATAGGAAAATAACCGAAGGAAGCTATAACATTTGCCAAACAGAGAACTAATATATTTATATTATATTTTTCTGTACAAAATTAAATATTTCCTAAATCATATAATAAACATTTTCACCAACATGACTTCAAGTGGATGAACCTATAATGTCTAGTCACTTTCGACCGAATCTAGATATCGGGAATAGAAACGAACTTTATTTTTAATTGTTTCTTTTTCGACTATTGTTAATTTGATCTTAGAATGACCAAAAAGTGTAACCATTTCCTAAACACAATCGTCGCAGTGATTGATTTCAAGAAACGTATCATCCATGAACCATTGATATCACGCAAAACACTTTCTGCACATTCTCCACTATTTGAACTCGTTATGTTTCAGGAAGTGGCTTAGATGAATAAACATATTATAGCCTGTTGTAACTAAGACCGCGGAACATGAAGGCAGGGGAAGATCACTCAACTTCTCTTTAGTAATTGTGATAACTGGGGTTTAGCTTTGTGTACCAAAACCAGAGAATCCTCCTATTGACCAACCGAGACTGATTTTTTTAACAACTACTAGTGCATTTCGACATTTTCTGCACAGATGTAACATCAGGAGGAAAGAACTTTTAATGGATATGATCCAACGTTGTCCACTACAATAATAACAAAATCATTGTTTGTGATGTCAACTTTGATTTCGGAATGTGATTCCGGGCTTTACCAGCGTCCAAGTACTAAAAATTTTGAACATAATTGTGGTAAGAAATTAGCAGACTATTCCAGATGTGCACAAGCTGTTGTTCGTAATGCCCAGTCTGCTTATGTACTAGCCTGATATCTATTATTTCAACTTTACAAACAGCACTTTTTTTATTTTATTCTTTATGAGAGTCTTCTTTGTTCTGGGATTGTAACCATAATGTTATCAGCATTAAGGACCTGTTTGATGGTTTCCTTATTTTTCCATTCTCCGACTTTGATACCTCTTTTAACATACTTAATCACTACCCAGAAGGCTTAACTGGTGAAAACTAGCACTATACTCGCTATAATATACACTGCAGAAAATATACTTTCAATTTGTATCTGCTCATGTGCTTTCCAAAGCAGAAATAAAGTGTGTATGTTTTGTTAGGAGATATGACTATGGAAACACTACATTGTTTGAAATACTGTATTGATTGGTATTATTAAATTTTGTATAGATTTACGAAAATGGATCAATTGAAATTGTTGAACAATTCGCTGACGGAGATGCATTGATTTAGAGCCACATATGTTCTTAAAACGTCGTTAACTATTCTTGAATTATTGAGCTACTTTCGATATTTTCCTCCTCTTGAAGACTCTGGTCCCCGAGAAGATTTTATAAGCCAGCGACGCACTGTAGGTTATGAAGTTGAGTCTACGCTCTATGATCTCACCACATTACGACATGATTCTGCCGTTCTATGACACAGTTTAAACGCATACAACAAAATTTCTCATAGATGATGATGTTCCAACATATACAGTCACGGAAATATCTAGTGCGGAAATCTAATAGTTACTTAATCTATGGGCTAGCATTTAGCATCGGTATGTTTTATATGTATGTACTAGATAAACATCCTTTAGACTAAGCCTGCCACATATGTTCCTCAGATATATCACGGCTTAATCATGACGCCTGTACGGCTTAATCATAACTATAAATATAAATTAAATAAAAGCTAAATGTTAGGCTTTATTCAACTCCCGCAGCACATACTTCCGTGACTGTACAGAGCACTGTTGTATGTCCTATGACACCAGGAGCTATACTTCTATGAAGTGAAAACTGCATATCGCTGTAGTCTGCAATGGGTATTATTCATGGTTCTAATGACCTTGTTCGTACAAGGAGGGTATTTTTTTTATACTTCTTGGTATAGTAGGGTCTATCATTCCGTTTAAGGAATCTTTACTCCAGTAATGCTATGCTTCAAAAATCACAACGTATAAACAAAGAGGTAGTAAATAGTAACAAAGAAATAATTTGATTTCTAGATTGTCTTTAGTTTGATTTATTTCTGCAATTATAAGAATTCTGAGCAGTACTAGTTACTGTGGACAAATTAAACAATGTTTACTATTAGTATTACCATTTGGCCTAGATTGTAGGCGCCAGAACACCGTTGCCAGTCTTTATCTGTTGACTTTAGTATTATTTATTGACTTTCTTATCTGGTGACTTTAGTTATTTGTTGACCTTCGATATTTCTTGACCTTTGGTATGATTCACATAGATTGAGTGAGATGTGGCTGGTTACTTGTGAACAGTTAAAAAAAGGTTAGGTTTTATTTTTTTCTTTATTGAATAAGAAATATAATACTTGATGAGCATTAGCATTGGATACACTGTGATATTTTCTTTATTTCTAACTTATACTTTTGGTTAAACGTGATATGGAGGAAACAGAGTGATTTATTTTTATTTTCTTCAAAGTATTAAAAAAATGAAGAAATGAAATAACTTTCGTTTATGAAAAAGAATTGTTGACTTCATGTTATCTGTTGTACTTTAGTATTTGCTGGCCTTTGTATTATTGGCTGGCCCTTGTTATCTTTTAACTTAGTGAAATCATGCTATTTATTTTGGTTTAATATTTGGTGAACACTTAAATGTTGACTTTTTCTAATTTTCTTTTTACGTCTGAAGATGAACTCTTTATCTGTTTACAGATTAAATAAAAGATTTATTCCTTGAAAGCAACGAGGCTTTCATTTTTAGCTTCATTTTTAGCTTCTTCATTTTTAGCTTTTCTTCAATTTTAAAAGAACCCGTGCCCCGTGCATTATGCGCCCTCTCCGTGGTCTACTAGCAACTTTCAAAATAAATGTTGCGCAATATCTTGAAAACTATTTGACTGATTTTTCAGCACACGTTCAGGTTAGCCTATACAATCAAAAAGTAATTTAATACAGTTCTCGTGGACTAGTGGCAAAGGTAAAAATAAATATTCCACAATATCTTCAAAACTTTTTGAGCAATTTTAATCGAACTTTTAGATTACCCTCCCCGATCATAAAATAACCCGATACTAAATTTTTATCTCCCGTGGTATAATGCCAACGATCAAAATAAATGTTCTACAGTATCTTCAAAACAATTTCATCGATTTTCATCAAATTTTAACTTACCTACCCCACTCATCAAATAATATAACAAAGAAATTATTCTCCCGTGGTCTAATATCCACGGTCAATATAAATGTTACATAATATTTTTCAAAAACTATTTGACCGTTTCCGAGTCATCAAGTAATATAGCATAAAATTTTCATTTCCAGTGGTCTAATGCCAATAGTCAAAATAAATATTCCGCAATATTTTCAAAACTATTTGACCAATGTTCATCAAGCTTTCAGGTTACTTTCCTAAGTCATAAAATTGTAATATAAAACTTTCATCTCCCGTGGTCTAGTGGCAAGTGTCAAAATAAATGTTCTACGATATCTTCAAAACTATTTGACCGATTTTCATCAAACATATAACTTACCTTCCCCAGTCATCAAATAATGTAACAAAATTTTCATCTCAATCAGTCTATTGGCAACGTGAAAACAAATTTCCCAAAATATTTCCAAACTCTTTGACAGATTTTCATTAAACTTTCAGATTACCTTCCCCCATAATAAGATAATACGATGCATATTTTTCATCTCCCATGGTCTAGTGGCATCGGACAAAATAAATATTCCACAATGTCCTTAAAGCCATTTAACTGATGTTCATCAAACTTTCATATTACTTTAGAAATCAATTTATAATGCGATACGAAATGTTCATCTCCAGTGGTTTAATTGCAACGGTCAAAATAAATGTCCCAAAATATCTTTAAAAAGATTTGATCGATTTTAATCAAAATTTCAGATTACTTTCCCAATTATAAAACAATACGGTACATGATTTGCGTCTCCCGTGTTCTAGTAGAAACAGTCAAATAAGCGTTCTAAAATATCTTCAAAACTATTTCACCGACTTTCATCAAACTTTCATTAAACTTACCTTCGCCTATCACAGAAATAAAATAATACAAAATTTTCAGTTCCCGTTGTGTAGTGGCAACGGTCAAAATAAATTTTCTAAAATATCTTCAAAACTATTTGCTGATTTTCATCAAACGTTCAGGTTAACCTACCCAATCATAAAATAATACGCTACAAAATTTTCTTCTTCCGTGTTCTAGTAGCAACAGACAAATAAACGTTCCACGTTATCTTCAGAACTATTTGACCGACTTTCATCAAACTTACCTTCGCCAATCATAGAAATAAAATAATACAAAATTATAATTTCTCGTCGTCTAGTGGCAACCGTCAAAATAAATGTTCCACCATATTTTCAAAACTATTTGACCAATTTTCATCGAACTTTCAGATTACCTTCTCCAAACATAAAATAATATAATACAAAATTTTCAGTCCCCATGGTTTAGTGGCATTTTTCAAAATAAGTGTTCTACAATATCTTCTCAACTATTTGACCGGTTTTCATTAAGTTTTCAGGTTACCTTCCCAATCATTAAGTAGGGTGTTAAAAAAAATCAGTTCCAGTGGTCTTTTGGCGACTGTCAAAAAAAATGTTCCACAATATCTTCAAACATATTTGAACAATTTTAATCGAACTTTTAAGTTACTTTCCACAATCACAAAAAAAGCGACACAAAAATTTTATCTCGCACGGTCTAATAATAACGGTCAAAATAAATGTTCCAAAATATTGTGAAAACCATTTGACTGAATTTCATCAAACTTTCAAGTTACTTTTCCCTCTCAGAAAATACTGTGATATAAAATGTTCGTCTTCCAGCTTATCTTCCTTAGTCTTAAAATAATGTAATACAAAAGTTTCAGCTTCCGTGTAAAGCAGAAATTATTAAAATGGAAGTTCCACAAATTCTTCGAAGCAATTTAGCTGATTTCCACCTAATTTGCAGGTTACTTTCGTTACTCTCTAATCAATGTTATAAAAGTTTCTGATTCCGTGGTATCGCATAAAATCCATAGAATTGCTGAATTTGAATATAATTTATTTTAAGATTTTTGAGAATTTTGGATCATGCTTGATGACTTATGATTTAATTATTATTGGAATAAAGAATGTGGGAGGACACTGGAGAACCCTGAGAAAACTCACACACACAGCTTTTATCCAACATAAATCTTACATGGCACGCGCTTGTATAATGATTTCCCCTTGCTACTAAGTTGAACTTGAGCACTGGAAACGGATGTACTGTTAGGTTATATATGACACAGCTCAACAGTAGAATTATTAGACTAAAAGTTTATAATTAATCGATTATGCTAATATTGAACTTCGTCGCTGAAAACCAGGTAGTGCTAGCTTGCATACCAGATATAATATTAACAGCATATGGTTTATATAATCTAACTATTATACTCAGAGCTGTATTGGGTTACTGAAAACCTTGTAATATTATGATGTATATTACATAGAATATTAAATATACAGGAAGTACTATAATTAAAAATGTATAATTCATTTAACAAGCCACAACTGAACTGGACCTTTGAAAACTTATTCGAGTATAATGGTACGATTTATAAGACATAGACTACACAAAAGGCATTACACTCAAAGTTTATCAGACTTCAACGTTTCCCCAATTTGCATACCTAATGTATTACAATCATGTTAGATTGGGTTGCATAACAATTATACTGAATAGCTATAACAGTAAAATAGAGCATTTAAGGATGTTCTTCTTAAACGAAGCTAATGTTGCTCTTATACCATGTAGGAGTGCCTAATGTAAAGGTAATTTTAAACAACAAGGACACACCCTAGCACTAGGTAATAACGTCAAGTGCTTATAAGTTGACACTTACTGTTCTCCAATAATTGTAAAACAGGAAAAATCCTTTTGTTTTTTTACCTTATTCTAAGCATTCAGACGAAAATATTACCTAAAGAGAAAATTATTTCAGATTTTTAAGACGCCATTTTATAATTATAACACACCGGTTTTATACTGGCAACGATAAATTGACTTGTAATAGAGAACACGTGCTACTTAGGGATGGTCATAATTTTTACATATGAAGAGATACAATCATGTTATATGACAGTTATACGTCTCCAAATGCGAAATCGCTAACGAGAAATTGACTTCAAAGTGGGATTATTTATATGTTGAGATCACTAACATATTTTCATACATTTATACAGTCAGTTTATAACGTAACCCAGTGTTTAAACGCAAAGTATGTAAAGAAACTGACTTCAGACTCTACTACATTTAAAGAACCATTTGAGATATTTTTTTCGCTTCCTCAGCCTTTGCATACATTATTTTATATTTGCATGTCTATACTGCACATTAGTATCATTATGTAAACAGGTTGTAAGAAACTAACTTAAGACTGCAAAACAAGAAATATTTAATATATGAGTATTTGAAAACGTCATACTTTTACATGCATTATATAAACTTATCTTGTACTACAGTCTAGTGACTCAAAAATAAATTTAGTACAGAGAAACTGACCTCAGATCTTACCTTTAGAAAAGGTCACATCATTTTATAATGGAGGCTATCGTTTTAAGATTAACAATATAATAAGTTGTCGAGCTGTAATATGATTGTAAGGTATGATTTAAATAGAGGGTATTTTTAGCAATTAGCTTGATGTGACGATGGCGAGAGTCAACTGAGTCTCGATTGCTAAGTCACATTCTTAAGCCAAGAACATGTTTATATATTTTTAGAAGTTCGAGAGTAATAGAGTTGACTAATAGCGGAATTCAAGATTGGTATTTGGGTATGCAAGGTAAGTTAGGTATAATTAAACAATTTATTTTGTTATATGGAAGATTCTGCTAATTGAGATATATTAATATTGTATTAATTAGAATATTTACTGGAAACCAACTTTAACTTAATAGAAAAATGAAGGACAGGTCATAGTTTTGAAGATACTTTTCAGGATTGACTTTATATAACCTTGAAAATACTCGGGAAATACTTTATGGATTAAATCGTAGAATTTTGATGGTAACGAAATATCTACGATAAGAAAAAAGATTTGAATTTTGGATAAAATATTGACAAAAGTCATTTATTAGGCTGATAAGCGTGGGTACATTTTAGAGATTGGGACTAGTCTTAAGAGGATAAATATTTTTCAGGGTAAGGTTAGTGCATAATAAAACTAGCATAAGAGTTTGCTTGATGAAGCTATGGACTAAAGCTACGAAGCTTTCGTAGTAATTCGTGTTTTGATTAGTTAAACATTGGGAATTATTATCCCACGATATCAACAATTCCATATCTCTATCTTGTATTCTCAACTAAGGACTTGTAAGTCTACGTTGTCTGAAATATAGACAGTCGAATCAATTCCTGTAAGGCGACAATATTAAAGATATCAATTGAATTCTCTGAAAGCAGAACTATATATGAAAGGTTTTCACCCAATGTTATATTGAACTCTGGCATCTGGCTTCCTGAACACACAAATTTTGTGGTGGGAGACGAATGAATAGCTTTTTAAAAATTGAATATTATAACAACTTGTGTTGACTGCACCAGTTCAAACCCATCCTATTGAGGATATTTTTCCATACGTGTGAGAATACATGATATTCCTTGCACTAGAGTGCTATATTGAACTGAACCTAAGATGTGATATGATGAATACTTCCCATATAACTCATTACAAAAGTCATTTTTGTATTTGCTTGATTGTCCAGTTTATGGGATAACGAAGATTGTCATACTTAACCAGAAACTTAACTCATGAGAACGCAGTTCAAATATTTAAAGCTACTACTATTTGTTCATCCTACACTCGTTATATCAATACTAGAATGGTTACATATTTCCAAGGGGTACAATTTCGTTTGTTTTGGATCAAAGTGAGTTTGTTTCCAATAATAGGCAGTTGCCTAAATAAATTACATATCGAGCTGAGGAAAACTTACATTTGATAAAAATTGCATTTTCGCTCAAATGTATTCTCAGACCAAGTTTGGTATGAGATACCTTGCTGGCATGATGTATTGAATATGACACAGGATAATGAGTTAAAGGAGTCATCTTTACTACCAGAGTTCAATCCATCTGATCATACATACTTTTTGTAATACACTTATGTTATATTGGGATTACATATCTTATAGGATAAAGAAGTTAATAAATATTACAAAGATTTTACACCATTATAGGTAGAATACCTACTTTGACCAAGTTATTTTGACTTCTGACATTGCATCCACACTCTGAGGGATGTATAATATACAGAGGCAAGAATATTTAAAGTACATGTCTTTGCTTAAGAGAACGAACAAAGAAATCGCCCTTGCACTAGATATCGACGTTATAAATTGTATGATTTGTTTATTGTCAAAGATCAAAGATGTTGAATATTGAATCATTACGTTTTCATAAGATGAAAGAACTTATTATGAACAAAAATTTTCATTTTGATTTTCTTCTTTTTTATGATCACTCACAACTTTTTAAGTCACACAAAGTAAAATGTTATTCCTGACCTTGTAAAAAAAACTTTGTTATACTTTAAAATTTATCTTCACAATTTAACTTTTCATTTTCTATTTCATAACTCGCACAAAATAAAAATGTTGTTGTCACAACTTTGTAGCTTTTTTAAGTTTGCTATGATTTATTTTGTTTATACTTAAGTTTTCATTTTATAGTCTGTAAGCTGCACACAGTAAAATGTCATTCCCAACTTTATGACTAAAAGTTTACCATACTTTTAAAATTATATAGTAAACGTTTTAAGTTTTTAATTTATATTTCGTAATTTGTCCAAAGTAAAATGTCACTCACAACTTTGAAATAAAACATTAGTCATACTTTTAAATTTCTGTAGTTAACAATTCACATTTTTTACTTCATAGCTTGTACGAAATTAAATATTATTTTTAACTTTCTAAAATAACGTTTTACTTTGCTTTTAAAATGTTTTGTTTATAAATAAAGTTTTCACTTTGTAGTCTATAGGTTGCAAAATAAACTGTCATTTACAACTATATCACAAAACTTTATCATACTTTTAGAAAGTTTTTTTCCCATTATTTAACTTTTAACTTTTTATTTCATAACTTGTAAAATATAAGATGTCGTTTTCACCTTAGTAACGAAAAAAGTTTCACATTGCTTTAAAATGTTTTGTTCGTAATTTAAGGGTTTCAGTTTATAATTTGTAACTTGCACATAATAACAAAAAAGTTTATTTTACTTCTAATGTTTCCTAGACAACTCGAATTTATAGTTTACAACTTGTTCAAAGTTAAATATCATTCATAACTTTTAAAATAATGTTTTTCAGTTTACACTTTATAACTTACACAAAGTTAAATGACATTCGCAACTTTGTAGCAGAATAGTTTATCCTGCTTTTAAAATTGTGTAGTTAATAATTTAGTTATACACTTTATAATATGTAACTTAAACAAAGTAAAATTTTATTCATAACGTTATAACATTTTTTTCGTACTTTCTAAATCATTTGTTAGAACTTGTACAATGTAAAATGTCACTAACAACTTTTTAATATTGAAATTAACGTTTACAAAAACTTTTATTTTTATTACTCAACAAATCAAAATTTAATAAGCAACTTTGTAACAAAATGTATGTTGTTTTGTTTTTATAAATCGTTTTTGCATAGCATAACTTTACATATATCAGTTGTGCAAGCAAATTATCATTCTGACTTTTTTATCAACCAAAGGTTTCACCCACATTCAAGATGCTGTACAAAGAGGTTTAACTCTGGGAACACCAAACTCATCGTTAACCAATGAGAAGGGAGGCCTAATAAGACATACTCACACACTTCAACCTTGTTTAGCAAAATACTTTTTCATCGTATTAAAATAACGCAACATCTCAGGTTAATTTTAAACAAGATGCAGAAAAAAAGTGGAATCATAAAAGTGAGAAATGCATCTTGAAATTTCATGATGCTTTAAACCAAATATGAAAGTAAAATATGAAGGCAAATTAACCTGAACAGTGCATTCTCTCTATGTATGAAATGTTCCTCTCGCATATGAAAACTTTTAAAAGTCTAGGATATCTGTGCACCCAAAGCATATATTATATAATAGCAAATAATTACGTGGTAGTATCTCAGCGGCCGCGGTACAAACACGCAAATATTAAAATAATGTACACGAAACCTGAGAATGCGAAAAAATCTCTAATGACTATAAATGTAGTAGAGTCTGAAGTCAGTTTCTTTACACACTTGGCGTTTAAACACTGGGTTACGCTATAATCTGACTATACACGTATGAAAAAGTATTAACAATCTCTACATATAAATAATCAGACTTTGAAGTCGATTTCTCGTTACGTTTTCGCATTAGGAGATACAACTGTCATATAACATGATTGTATCTCTTCATAGGTAAAGATTAATGTCCACCCCTAAATAGCATATGTTATCTATTTCAAGTCAATTTATCGTTGCCAGTATAAAGCCGGAGTATTAGAATTATAAAACTGTGTCTTCGAATCTGAAATAATTTTCTCTTTAGGCAGTATTTTCATCTGAATGCTTAGAATAAGCTCAAAAACATAAAAGGATTTTTCCTGTTTTACAATTTTTGGAGAACAGTAAGTGTCAAACGTATCAGCACTTGAAGTTATTACCTAGTGCTAGGGTGTGTCCTTGTTGTTTAAAATTACTTTTAGATTATGCACTCCTACATGGTATAAGAGCAACATGAGCTTTGTTTAAGAGTTAAAATCCTTATATGTTCTATTTTAATGTTATAGTCATTCAGCCTAATCGTTATGCTACCTAATCTAATATGATTGTCTAACAGGTGGTATGTAAATTGGGGAAACGTTGAAGTCTGATAAACTTTTTAAGTGTAATGCCTTTTGTGTAGCCTATGTCTTATAAATCGTAGTATTATACAAGGTTTCAAAGGGCCAGTTCAGCTCTGGCATGTTATGTGAATTATATATTTTTAACTCTAGTATTTCCTGTATATTTGATATTCTATGTAATAAACATCATAATATTACAAGGATTTCAGTAACTCAATTCATCTCTGGGTATAATAGATAGATTATATACTCTCTATGCTATTAATATCCTATGCGGTATGCAAGCTAGCATTACTTGGTTTTTAAGTGACCAAGTTCAACATTAGCATAATCGATTAGTTACAAACTTTGAGTCTAATACTTCTTCGACTTTTTTTTTCTTTGGTGTCATATTCAACCAAGCAGTACATCCGTTTTCAGTGTCCAAATTCAACTCTGCTGGAAGGGGAAACCATTACACAAGCGCGTGCCATGTAAGCTTTATATTTGAAAAAATTGTTGTGTGAGTTTTCTAAAGTTTCTACCATTTCCTCCCACATTCTTCATTGAACCAATCATTCCATCATCAGCCATCCATCCTGAGCAAAAGTTCTCTAATGCCCATCAATTAAATTCTATTCAATTTCAAAAATGGGGCT
This sequence comes from Lepisma saccharinum, assembly GCA_022664845.1. Taxonomy (NCBI): domain Eukaryota; kingdom Metazoa; phylum Arthropoda; class Insecta; order Zygentoma; family Lepismatidae; genus Lepisma; species Lepisma saccharinum. The sequence continues at coordinate 57,955 of JAGDQP010002239.1, forward strand.
ATTGAATTTAACACTTTCCGCTATACCACAGAAGTTGAAACTTTTATGACATTGATTTACGAATAACGAAGGTAAACTGCAAGTTAGATGGAAATCAGCTAAATAGTTTTAAAGAAGTTGTGAAACTTTAATTTTGATTATTAATTTTGATTTTGGTTAATTTTAGTTTCTGCCATACACGGAAACTGAAACTTTTGTATTACATTATTTTAAGACTAAGGAAGATAAGCCGAAAACTGAAAATTTTATACCACATTATTTGCTGAGTGGAGAAGATAACCTGGAAGTTTGCAGAAAATCGGTAAAATAGTATTGAAGATATTGTGAAACATTTATTTTGTTAATTTCCAAAGACCATGGGAACAAAAAAAATTGTATCACCTTATTTTTATGATTAGGGAAGGTACATTAAAAGTTTGATGAAAACCGGTCAAATAGTTTTGAAGATATTTTAGAACATTTATTTTGACCGCTGCCACTACACCACTCGGAAATGAAAATTTTGTACCACATTATTTTATGATTGTGGAAAGTAACCTGAAAGCTTGATGAATATCGGTCAATTAGTTTTAAAGATATCGTTGAACATATATTTTCACTGCTGCTACTAGACCACGGGAGATAAAAAATTATGTTCTATTATTTGATCACTGGGGAAGGTATGTTGAAAGTTTGATGAGAATCGGTGAAATCGTTAAAAAAATTATGGAACATTTATTTTGACAGTGGTCATTAGACTACAGGAGATTAGAAATTTATGTTATTTAATGACTCGGGAGAGTAAGATAAATGTTTGATGAAAATCGTTCAAATCGATTTGAAGGTATTTTAGAACATTTATTTTTACCTTTGCCATTGGACCTCGGGAGATGAAAATTTTGTATTTCATTATTTTGTGATTCGGGAGTAACCTGAAAGTTTTATGAAAATCGGTCAAATAGTTTTGAAGATACTCTGAAACATTTATTTTGACTATTGCCACTAATCCACGAGAACTGAATGTTTTGTATACGGTTATCTTAAGATTGGCGAAGATAATCTAAACGTTTGATGAAAATCGGTCAAATAGTTTTGAAGATATTGTCTAACAATTATTTTGACCTTTGCCACTAGACAATGAGAGCTGAAAATTTGTATTCTATTATCTTATGATTGGGGAAGATAATCTGAAAGTTTGATGGAAGTCGATCAACTATTTGAAGACATTGTAAAACATTTATTTTGACCGTTCCCACTAGACCACTGGAGATGAAAATTTTGTTAACCATTATATTATGATTGAGAAGGTAATTTCAAAGTTTTATGATTTTTTTTTCAAATAGTTTTGATAATAGTGTAGAACATTTATTTTGACCGTTGCCATTAGAACAAAGAAGATTAAAATTTGTATCGTATTTTTTTTTTTGATTGGGGAGGGTATTCTGAATGTTTGATGAGAACGGTCAAATAATTTTGAGAATATTGTGGAACATTTATTTTGACCGTTGCCGGTAGACCACGGATCTGGCGAATATAGCGTGGGGCACCGGTTCTTGCAAAGTTGAATATAAACTAAAATTAGCAAAATTTCGTAGCTTTCAAGCAATAAACTCTTTTTTTTATTGTGAAACAGATAAAGTCTTCATATTTTGGCCTTAGAAAACAAATAAGAAAAAGTCAACAGATAAGAGTTCACCAAATATTAAACTAGAATAAATAAAATGATTTCACTAGTTTAAAATATAACAATTGCCAGCCAATAATTCAAAGGTCAGCAATTGCTAAAGAACAACAGATAATATGAATCAATAAGTCAACAATTCTTTTTGAAAAACAAAAGATACTTGATTTCTTCATTCTGTTTAAAACATTTAAGAAAAAAAATCACTTTGTTTCCTCCATATCAGGTTTAACCAAAACTATAAGGTACAATTAAAAAATGTCAGAGTGCATCCAATGTTAATACTCATCAAATATTATATTTTTATTCAATAAAGAAAAAAATAATTTCAACTTTTTTTAGCTGTGCACAAGTAACCAGCCACGTCTCACTCAATCTGTGTGAATCACATTCAAAGGTCAAGAAATACCAAAGGTCAACAGATAACAAAAGTCAACAGATAAGAAAGTCAATAAATAATACTAAAGTCACCAGATAAGTGCTGGAGGTGGCGTTCTGGCGCTTACAATCTAGGTCTAATAATAATACTAATAGTAAAATTGTTTAATTTGTACGTAGTAACTACTCTGGGCGACTAGTTTTGTGTTACTACTTACAAGCTGAGAGAACCAATGCTTCATGATAATTAATCATCTAACACTTAACCAAAATAATTTAACTCAACTGGTTCACTTCGTTTTTTTCTATGTAAGATTGCACTAAGGATAAATTGTGTTAAGGACAAATCCACAAATGCTCAATATTTACAATTTAGCATATAAGTAGGACAAGAATGAATAAATGTTTATTTCTCCAGCTTCGGAGAAAAGTTCAAAACGACTACATCTTGAGATTTTAAAGGCTTCAGTATTCTCAAACCTTGTTCTTTCAAATTCTAATCATACGTGATGGATACATTAAATCGCACCAAATCTTAAAACTTGAATCCCAACTACATATTTTACCAAATGAAAAGAACAAGTAAATGGAAATTCTTAGTATTACTATTAATTTTAATTTTCCTTTTGTTTTTCATAATATTGGAGATTTATCCCCGTCTGTTTCCTTTATATGAGGAACTAGATACGATTTTCATGAAGAAAGAACTAAGATTATGCATTTGATTTAATATTTAATATGTAAAAGCTATTGTAGGACCGGATAATGTTATATGACAAAAAAAACTTTTTGTTGTTTTTCTCCGTTCGTTTCCCTGATCTGTTATTGTCCTCTTCTACTTCGTTTTGTATACTTACTCTGATTCTCTCATCATTTGGTAAGCAGTACCAGTCACTTCAGGATTTGAAACACGGTTGTGTTTCCATAATCACGTTTCCTAACAAATGTATCTCTACTGTATCTCTACTTTTTTTAGAAGCTATAGGCGCAGATATAAAATAAATATGTGACAACGTCATATCATAGAAAAAGTATGGTGTCTTTCTAAACGCGTTTTCTTCGGAGCCAATCAACATGTTAAGAACTTTTATCCCCTATGTTCGTTGCAGTTGTTAATATATTACACTATTTGGTAAATATGATAAAAATACATATCCTAAAGCGTCTTAGCTCAAATGTTTACAAGAAGTGTGGGTATTTTCGGAGGCGAATTTTAGACATCTTTCGTAGGTGAACCAGATATATTATACTCTTTTACAGGTTCAAATAGTCTATACTCTTTCTTTGCCGAAGATATGTACAATTATTCTCTTTTCCTTACCTTTGTAATTTTTAACGTATTTTGTAATTGTATCTCCTTCCAATTGTATCTCCTCCTTACATTCCGAACACATTATATAAGAAATCTAATAAAAAGTTATACATCAACTAATCTGATTAAAGAAAGAGTGCATATACTGGATATTTAAGTGCATTTTGGCTGTAAAGCTTATGTGTCAATATCACCAAAGCCCTTCAATTCTATGTGGTAATATCTATATTTTCTAGTGGTTTTCTAACAGGTAGTAACTTCGAAGAACGTTAGGTGAACTTTGTCTATAACGGGAGATAATTATATTATGACGTAGGCTAGAAAAATGTAAAACGAAAAAAAACAGTAGGTTATAATTATTGAAACAATAAGGGAAGTCGAAGCTGCTTCGGATTGGAATATTATGGAAAATTGAAAGGGGATATAACAACAGATCAAGTTTCTGCTCTAAATTTTGAAATTTTGAGGACGTACTTTGACAGAATATAACTATTTTTTCCATTGCCTGCCTGCTGTATAGGCTATAACGTTAGCAATTACCAGAACTCAACCGTGTTTTCATATACTTAATGCTTACATGGTCGCCTGTATAGCATAAGTGTTTTACTCTTTTTTGTCAACAAATTTCTGGTCACCATATCTATTTCTTTCTTAGGTTTTCAAAAAACTTCTAATATCATATGTGTTCATAATGATTTGTGGTAAATTCAACACACTTAATACTTTATTTCCACGTCGATAGTTTGCAATTTACAGTGTGTTCCATTTATCTTGTCCACAATTGAGAATAGAGGAACCAATAAAGAACAAGAAAGCAATCTTGATACAAGGTAAATATAGGCAAAAATAGCGAATCACATATTCTTAAGTAGTCAGTCTTACAACCCACAATAAAGTTGTATTATCTCAAATGCCATTGCGTTAACTAACAATACAATTAAATTTGCGTGCCAAGCAAAAATCTAAAAGACCACAACTAGCGTTCTATGATGCACCCAAACCATTAGAGCACCATAAGCTGTCTCAGCTAAGAATAATAAGTGCTCTCTATAGTCGGCCAATAGATTCTTTTACATAAAAGATAATTTATTATTTCAGGGAAAGGATATTATTCTTTTGAAAATGTTACGGATATAAATCATACTATTAATTACAGTAAAATAATACTATTATCGCAATGTAACATTTAAAGTATGTGTAAGCAACTACAGTATTATTCACGATAATACAATTATTTTTTGAAAATTTCTAACAACTTCTGCTGAAAGACAATCTGCCATAACTCGCCTAGATTAAACACTGAATAAAACCGCTTATCACTGCGACCGGAAATGAAAAGGTGCAAAAGAGTTAATGAAAGGTTTCTTCATTTGAGTTGTACAAGAATGATTTCCAGATAGAAAGATGAATACTTTCTTAATATTTGTTTTGAGACACATTGATCCTCTAAGCTTAGTTGAGAAATCGTGATTTTCTAAACTTGATTCGTCTCAAAATCCCATGTCCTACATTTATGTTTCATAAACACGTGAATCTGCTTTGAATATCTAAGTTTCCAACAAGACAAAATAAAATTAACAAATTTTAAGTAAAGTAAGTGTATGTATAGGTACATGAAACCTCCAAATTTCCTGTATTTTTCTCCACTAAAAATAAACGAAAACAATACACCAATATAATGTAAGCTCTATATATTTGTAAAATAAGCATAATTACATAACAAATCCAGCATAGAAACGAGATGTTCTACATTCTTTTTAGTACAACTTTAAGTTCACTATTAGTATCAAATGCACAGCAAATGACATAATATTTTAATTTAAATTTCAGAAGAAAGTAGTACATATTAATACAAGGATAATACTTTTCTTCTGCTTAATTAAAATTTTGACAGATATTAAAAATTATGAAAAAAATGTAAAATTCTCTATTAAAATTCTTGGAATAACATTCATCTAATACTATTTGTACTTGCATCTTTAGAAGGAAAGATCAATTTGGCCTTTAAAATTTGATTTATTGGTCAGCAACAAAATTACTGATACAGAAGCGATATATTTGTTTGCAAGGGATTTAATCACTCTTCGTTCTTAGTTATCACTCTTCAGTCTTATGGAAAGTTCAACCTTGAAGAGGGTTGCCTAAGATACCTGGTACTCTTTGAATAGCTTCAACGTAAGGGGCAATTGGCTTTACATAGGCCATTGGAATGTTTGGAATTTGTGCGGCAGATTCTTGAACGGCATTTACTCCATTTTGAACGAGTTGTTGTGCAATCTGGATAAAACTACCAATATCTGGAATTCCTAGAGTCTGAAGAAAGCTACCAAAATCTGGAATCCCAGGGATTTGAAGACCATTGAGACCATTAAGATCTTGAATTTGGCTTAAGTTGCCAAGATTTGGTATGCTTTGAATGATTTGGGCTATCTGACTAGCGTTAAATATATTGCTAAAATCTGGTATACCTTGTCCAATGTTACTCGAGTACAGAGCACTAGCAATATTTTGCGCAATGGTTTGACTAATATTCTGGTTGATACCTGAAATACCAGGTATATTCTGTGTAGCGTTCTGTATTGCAGATGAAATATCAGGTAAATTCTGTGTAGCGTTCTGTATCATAGACGGAATATTAGCTAAATTTTGTGTAGCGTTCTGTATCATAGACGGAATATTAGCTACATTCTGTGAGGCATTTTGTATTGCTGACGAAATTGATGGTATATTCGGTATGCTTGGTATACCGGGAATACTTGGAAGCCCAAACGCTCTGGGCTGTCTTTGCCCGCCTAATATTGAAAACCAAGGTAAAATAAATTGCCCGATGGATGATTGAATTTGAGATGCAGCTTGAGTACTGGCATTCATAATATTTTGTGCCACTTGTTGTGCATTTTGCATGACATCCTGTGCAATTTGCTGTACCATTTGTGTGCCGTTCGCTGCAATTTGTTGTGCAATTTGTGCCGCATTTTCTGCCACTTGTTGTGCTTGTTGTGTCATGTTCGCTACATTTTGTGAAATTTGTTGTTGTAATTGTTCTCCAGCTTGTGCGATGTTCGTTAAGTTAGGCAGATTTTGTCCCAATCCGGTTAAATTTGCTGGCAAAAATGCAGGTAACGTGATTGCTTGTTGTTGTTCAGATCCAGAATCGCTGGCATTTGCCTGTCGTACATGCCTGGCTGTGCTACTGCCAATCTGTAAAGAAAAAGAATAGTATTACAACAAACCATTCTCCCCAAACAGTGCTATCGTTTTTACAAGGATCTAATATATTCTTCTAATTTGTATTGTTTGAAAACAAGAAAATACAGAACGTTGTCTTTGCAACTATTGTAACATAACGTCTGTCATATTTAAATTCTGAAGCAAGTTGAACATGCTACAAGTTATTCTCTATGCGAGAAAACCCCAGGAAGACATAGAGAATATTATTTTCTAGATTTTCCTATTGTGATATAACCTAGTAATTAGAAAGACATACTGTCAGTTGTGTTAAACTCGAAAAAGGCGGGTAACTTCTTACATTTCTCAATATTATTTAAATGAGAATATATGACAGCAAAACTCTCTGTAATCAACATAAATGCACGATTAACATAGACTTTGGTCTGCGTAATACACACTCTTGACGGTTTTTAGAAATCGTTGAAAAGGGAGATACAAATGGCAATTTTAAACAAATAACGATTGAAGAATATGGCATAAGAAATAAAACAACTTAAACTTGTCTACAACTCTGTCACCAAGATAACCTGTTAGAATTTGAGTTTTGCATTAATAATAATAATATATTGACTGACTTTCATCATTCCATGCCCAAGTAAACTATATTGAAAAAAAGTTCATACGAGATACTATTCTATCTGATGTGTATCGATTTCAGGAAAAGAATGTTATAGCTAGTTAAAAAAGCAAAAGGACCAATACCTTGAAAATGACGAGTCGGTATTTCTTTTTTTTTTCAATATTTTGTGCTTTCACGAGGTATTAAAACTCACGCTAAACGTCACTGAATACATCATTTTTACAGATTTTTCTTTAGTTCACAATGGTTCGTGGTGTGATCAAATCTTACAATAAATTTAGCTCATTTCCCGACGTTATACAATGATGAAATTTTGCACAGCAACGTAAGTTGGGTGACAATACAATATTAAATTGTTACTTCCATATATTTCTATATTTTAAAAGCATATTTTAATATGGACTTGTTTATCCTAAAATAAATACTAGCCTGCAGCGATCTTTTGTTTGTATGGTTGCAGAACATTTTAGGTTTTTAGTCACAAAACATTAGCTTGAGAAAAATTATCTGAACACCGAAATAACTCGGAAAAAAAAATTTTAAAAACATACTTTTCTTACACAATTCGTACTAGAAATTAAAAATTGACTTTGTTTATGCATGACTAAAAAGAAAACCATGGGAAGCTCCAATTTTATGATTTATAAAATGATTGTATATGAGTGCGCTTCCAATGCTTTTCCTTCTAATCATGCATGAACAAAATTATTACGAATTGTTTAAGAAACGTACGGTATATTAAAAAAAAAAAGATTTCTTATTATTTACTGTTTATATGTGTATGCCTGAAAAGTTTTAACTTCTAAGAGTTACATTTCGCGGTATAGCACAGAAGTTGTCAAAATACGACCTTCATCTATAAATTTGACTTTAAATTTGACTTTAAATTTGACTGGCTAATTTTTATCTTTAAATAAATACTGTACACAAATTGCTGTAGATACTACCATGAGACATTCATCGATAATTTAATCAGGTATTGATTGATATGGTGTTTACTTAGTAGGGTGAACTTCGCTTTCAAGTAGGGTGACCAGACGTACCGGATTTCCCGGGATATTCATGGTTTCGAACTCTTTGTCCCACCTGTTTTTGGTTTTCAGCCGGGACGCTACTTACTCCTTTCATCAAACATTCACTGAAATTATAAATGAATGGGAAGAGATAATAATTATAATAACTATAACAAAGGTCGCTTTGAGACTACGCCGTCGCCGTCGACGGCGTTGCACCGCTCTTCTGTGATTAACATTAATGTAAATGGAGCTCTCCACAGTAATTAAGAGCAGTGTTATGCCATCGACGTCCGCCGCATACTTTGCGACTTCCTTCAAACTGGGAGACGGGTTTTGCCGTCGATTGCCAGTTGATTACTGTTACAGCATATAGTGCATTCTACACAGAACTGCGCGCTCCGTTCAACAAAAGATTTCTGTTCGTGCCAATTTGGAATAATCTTCCTGGTTCTATTGTCCAGTGCTGAGTTGAGATGGATCTGGGGACTTGAGAAATTAAATACAGTGGTAAAGTGGGCGAGTGAATTTAAAATTGAAATTCTAAAATTATTTTAAAAAAGTTGCCCTCATCACTTCTCAATGCATTAAATAATATAAAAAAGCCCCATTGATAGAATATTCAATGGGTGAAACCATTTCCTTTCTCTGGTCTTTCGCTTTTTGCGCTGTAAATGAAGCATGTACAAAGACAAAAACCTTTCCTTATCATTCATCTTTACAAAATTATAAAATTGTAAATGAATGAACATTTTTTTCTTATTGGTCATTTAGCGTTGCGAGACACCTACAAACGGCGAAAATCGCGTGCACAACGCCATGGTCTTTGGTATGCGCAGCGCCGCACCGTCGATGGCTCTGCACGTAGTCTGAAATCGGCCAAATGTTATATGCTTAAGGCTAAATCCAAGTGGGTTTTCCCGCCTTTTTCATTTTACGTCAATTACTAAAAAAAATTCAGTAGAGGAAAACAAATTAATTTCTCAGACCAAAGTTCGTTTCGTCCTTCAATAATGAATATAATTAGTCTTAACAAAATATTAATAGTAAGCTCAGGATTGTCTGCAGACACTTTTGGGACACAATAATGTCTCAATACTGTCTGTACACAATCCCAAGCATACTATTATTGTTTTGCTAAAACTAATTCTACTCATGATTGAAGCACGAAACGAACTTTGGTCTGTGAGAGTTAATTTCTGTTTTCCTCTACTGAAATTTAAATAATTGACGTAAAACAAAAAGCGCCAGAGAACACACTTGGATTTAGCCTTAAAGTCACTGCTAATCATGCTTGCTTTACCACCAGGATGGTACCAAGTTATTTTACAATTTTTGAGGAATCATATTTTTTTTACTTTATGGGATTAAACTAATTGATAGAAATTTAGGGTTCCTGAGATTACTTTATTTGAAGGTGCTGGCTATAACTTCCCGCATGTAGGTGAAAATGGTACTAGTCATAGGAGGAACATAATCCCTCAGAATAGCGACACAATTACGCCGTATTCATTAATATCCAATACATGTGATGATAGAGTAGATCAGAGGGTCGACAATCTGAAGTGTCGAAAATTGCATTACCTAACCACCAAAGTAACTCAAGGTACGGAGGAAGAATCACAAACGAGGGTCCAAGTCAAAGCATTCGCTTCCAGGAAATAATCAAGCAAAATGTGGCACATGCTTCTAGTTACTTGCCATCTCTATTTGGATTGAATCACCTGAGCTGGCAAGATTTTATGTAGGAGGCATCAAGTATAAATCACTTGAAGAGAAAGAAAAGTGGCTTACTGGAATATGCATCAAAGTTGGATCCTCAGGAGGAATCATGAAAGTTCTAAACCTCCATTAATTAAGCTTTTAATGATGTCATGTTTAGACAAAGAATAAGTTTAAATGAACCGTTATTAGCACTGTTGTTTCTGAAAGGTTCTTCGGTTCAATGAAAAAGTGGATGACCCAGCATATGTGAACACTACTTATGGGTGGCTAAAAGGTTCATGTAAACGCATGACATAAGGAAACTCGAAATTGAAAGGGGGAAATTACTAATAATTTGAACGTGCAGAGACAAAGAAAATACGTTTGCGGCTATGATAAGACAGAAAAGGAACAGAAAATAATACTGCCGTGGTAAGCGAAAAGGTCGTACCTCCAGCTTTAGTGAAATTTGAGATAACACCAATGCATGCATTTTCGGATCTTTCTTTACATAACGATTGCTAAGCTATTGCTGTTGTGTTAATCATATGAGTTCGGTGACGTGGCTTTACTTCGTCATTGCCATAAGCCAACGTACGAAGATCAAACATGTTTTGTCCTTTTATACATAAACAAGTGGAGTAGAGTGAAGGTATTTTCGCTGGGTAACGATATAATGTCACTGAAATCCGAATCAATCATAGTGAATCTGATTGAGTATGGAGAGATATGGACTAATAAAATTTGAGGTGCGATGGACAAGGGAAATCAGGGCTTCAGGGGACGAAACCTAGAAATTCACGGAAGTTAAATTAAGGCAATATTGGTGATTCAAAGTAAACTGCGTTACTTTAAGGAGATGATTCCTGACATCGAAGCAAGTAAAAAACTTCCTATGAACATGGGTAAAATTCCGCGTATCCAGCTTAGAGAGCCCACAGTCGACGTCAAACAATGGGAAGAAGAAGAAAAATTCGCAATAAAGGAAAAACGATGCAAATTGTGGATAAACACTAGGTGAAATATCCTAGGAAAATAGATAGTTTACATAATATCACGAAAACCTTTGTCGGTTATCCATAGTTCGAAGCACTGCAGTGCATACTTTATGTATGTTGTTCAACATCACTAGAAGATGCCAAATACCGAATAACATGAAGTAGTGCCACTTTTTTTTAAAAAAAAACGTTATACCGGGTTGGCAACACAGAAAACCTGGTGGCATCGTGTTTTCACTCCTGATATCCAGCATGTGGTTAGAAACAAATTTACGGAAACGAAATTATCATTCAATGTATTGTTTCTGATTTACTTAGATTTATTTAATCTTCTCATTGTAAAGCGCCGTCTTTGGGCTTCATGTTGAAAATGCAGTATCTCCGAAACGAAGCGGGATTTCACCCATGTTAATTGGGGCTTTCATACTTGTTTCGATGTCAGAAATCACCTCCCGAAAGTAACGCACTTTATTCTGAATCACATATCAACATGCACGGCAGTGCATGAGCCAAGTTCTTCACGTCAGAAAACGTTAGCACTGCCAGAAGCATGTTATACAGGAACAAGAGTTTATGGCAAAATCGACGATTTGGGGGCCCCGTAAGAAAAAAGATGTTAAAGATAGGAATATGAGCTTTTGCCGTTAAGGAGATATGGTAAATATGTGCAGATGTACAAAATTTCATATTCGTATCTCAAACTATGTTCTAGTTGTGGACCCCTGAAATTGCACATTTTAGGCTAACTGACTCACTCACTCACTCACTCACTCACTGACTGACTGACTCACTCACTCATCATATTGTTTAGGGTGTTTGGAGTAAGCTAGAAACATGAAATTTGGTATGAAGGTAGAGGATGATAAGTAGATAAAGGAAAAATTCCGACATTTTGAAAAGGTCGACATCTTGGATTCAAAATGGCCGCCAAACCTAAAATTTCAAAGAATACACAGCCTAAACGGCTAAAGATAGAACAGTCAAATTTGGTATGAAACTACATCATTGGTAGCAAATTAAGAAAACTTTCTAAAAATTTGAAAAAGTCGCCAACTTGAATTCAAAATGGTCGCCAACCCTAAAATTTTAAAGAATACACAGCCTGAACGGCTGCCGCTAGAATAATGAAATTTAGTTTGACAGTACAACATTATTTGTAGATTATGAAAATATTACAAAATATCTCTAAAGACGCCATCTTGGATCCAAAATGGCGGGCGTCATAAATCCATTTTCCAACTGCTTGAGCCAGAGATACGAAATTTGGCATAATGATGTATTATCAAGAGTAGTTTAGGAAAACATAACAACGTTTTAAAAAATTCACCATCTTTGATTCAAAATGGCAGCTGAAATACCATTTTTCACATCGTTCGAGATAGAGAAATGAAATTTGGTATGACAGTGTATCATCACGAGTATGTCACGAAAATATAAGAAAACGTTAAAAATGTGTCCATCTTTTATCCAAAATGCCCGCCTCAGCCCCACTTTATAACGACTGAAGCTAGAGAAACGAAATTTGCTATGAAGGTGTACCATTACGAGTAGCATAGGAGCTATAGAAACGAATCCAAAATGGCTCACTTCGTAATCCATTTTCCAGACCTTTTGAACTAGAAATACGAAATTTGGCATAAAGGTGTATTAACAAGAAGTAGTTTAGGAATAATTTACATTTTTGAAAAAGTTGTTAACTTGGATGAAAATGGCCGCACAAAAACTTTTTCCACACCATTCGAGCTATAGAAACGAAATTTGGTATGAAGGTGTACCATCACAAGTAGGTAACGGCAATGTAAGAAAACTTTTTAAAAATCGCTTTCTTTAATTCAACATAGCCGCCCAAATACCATTTTCCAAACCACTGAAGCTAGAGAAACGAAATTTGGTATGAAGGTGTACCATCACGAAAATGTTTCAATAAATGGATCAAACCACCGCTATGAGCGTGCAGCCCCCGAGGCGATATGGGAAAAGATCTGCACAGCATGGGGCGCTGTCCCCAGAAAGTCTTATCACAATAAAGGGGGCGTAACCCTAAAAATTTGAAGTTGGGGCACACACGGAATTCTGGGGCAGCACACCCAGCGAGGCGAACCTAGTATATATATACACGTATAAAAAGCTGTGAAATCCGAGCAAAACATCAGGTGATGTTCGAGCCTTAGGGTAGGTGGTGGTGGATTTTAGGGCCGCCAGCAGGAAGCAAATTTGCTGTATCATCACAAGTAGGTTACAATAAATATGGCAAAGCTTCCCTATGTTTCAATAAATATCTCATTCCCACGGGTGGTGGGTATGGGAAAAAATCTGCAACATGGAAGCACAGTGTCCTGGAGAGTGGTTACGATAAAGGGGCGTAAGTACCCAAAAACTCGAAGTTAAGGCCGCAGCCAGTTACGGGGGGCGAGGACCTAAACGAGGCCGAGAGAGCGAGTATATACAGATGCTTATCAGAATAATGGAAACACCTGTAGTTTGCAACACGTCAGATGTATGGGTTGGCAGTGGTGTCGTGGCGACCCCAGCGCCGGACTGCTGGTGGTGGTGGGTTAGGTCGGTCTCCATACTAGGTCAGGCGTCGTGGAACAGGAGTGTGCAGTGGCTGCAGCAGACGGAGGTAGTGTAAAATGGGAGACCTCTCAGAGTTTCAAAGAGGGCAAATTGTTGGTGCGCGGTTATGTGGAGTGAGAGTGACGGCAGTGGCTAGTGTGTTAGGTGTGTCGCCAGGGACAGTGTCGAAGGTGATGACGGCCTACACAACACACGGGAAAACCACATCGGGGAAGCGGAACAGTGGGC
>JAGDQP010002239.1:93924-107771 GCA_022664845.1 Lepisma saccharinum
ATTATTATTATTATTATTATTATTATTATTATTATTATTATTATTATGAAGAAGAAGATGATAGAGGATTAGGAGGTGAAATGAAGATGATATCGACTGACCATCATTCCATGCCCAAGGAAAATATCTTGAAAAACAATTATTCATAAGATAAAATCTATATCTGATGTGTAACGATTTCAGGGGGAAAAAGTCAAAATTTGTTTTTTTTTAAAGAAGAAGGACCAATACCTTGAAAATTATGAGTTGGTGTTTTTATATGTATTTGCGCTCCACAAGATATTGACACTCGCGCCAAAACATAACTGGCTATATCATTTTTACTGTTTATATGCTCCAAAAAATGGTAACCTCTATGACTGAGCTTTCACGGTATGGAAGTTGTCAAAATACTAAATGTCAATTTTACTTTTAGTTTGACTTACTAATTTTTAACTTTAAATAAATACTAATAGCATGTCACGTAAGCAAATAATTAATTGACTGCTGTAGGTACGACAGACGATGCACCAGGAGATATCCACCGATTATTTAGTCAGATATGTTCTTATGTGATGTGGTGTTTACCCAATATTAACTTCGCGTTGAAATAAGGTAACCAGACGTAGCGGATTCCGCAGGAGAGTAATGGTTTGTAACTCTTTGTCACACCTGTCTTTGGGGCTCAGCTGGGATCCTACTTTCTCGCCGGATTCACCAAACGTTCACTGAAAATTTAGTGAGCGGGAAGAGACCATAATTATAAATATAACAAACGCTATATGCTTAAAGTCACTGTTAATTATGCTTGATTTGTCACCAGGATAGTACTCTATCATTTTTTTTTTTTTTTTACTATTTTGAGCGAATTAATTTTGATCCAAATGGCTGCAGCAAACACTTGATGAGAATTGAAAACTGTAAATGCTGAAAGGTTTCAACTGCCAACTTAAAATTGTTCAAGGAAAGCGGAAAATTGAAAACTTTTGATATCACACAGCGTATTCCTTTCAACGTAATATCATAGTTTTTACATCTCTCTCATTGATTTGGCACTTTTAAAAGGATAATGTCGATAAATTGGATCTAAACATTTAGAACTTTTTGTAGCACAAACGAAATCTTTCGGTCATTCTATGAATTTCTGTAAAAACTGATGTTTATCTGAAACGTTAAAGGACTTCCTTCCTTTAAAATGTTGACAGTGTAATACTCATAAATACATAGAAAGAGGTGTGTGATATATACGTACCTGCGATCTTTTTAATTGAGTCTAATATATCTTGAGAATATTATAACGTCGCTCTGTAATATTTTATCTCCCACTGGGTGTATAGAGCTAATTTACGTTGGGGCTCGACTCCCAGTTTCAAACTCTTACTTTCCAATCGTAGTAGGAAGTTTATCCCTCAGAACAGCGATTCAATTGCACCTTATTCATTAATATCCTATGCATGTGTTATAAAACATGATAAATTGATACAGTATAGCAGAGGTTCGATAATCTGTGAAACTGAGTGTGGAAGATGAAAGACATGTTTTTCGCGACCTCAGAAATGGAGTGAAGTGTAGTATGGGTAGTTTTCTTAATATCTGTGCTGTTTTGTTTTCTAATGAGCCGAAAGCAACTGTCAACCCGAATGATGTAATAAAGATTAAAGTCTCCAAAAACGTACTTGGCTTTGTTACACTTGCGATGTCAATAATCGGCTCGGCGAAAGAAAATCCAGGTTCTACAGGAACTCTAAAGATGGGAATAAAGACTGTCCAGATAATTAAACGTCCTTCTTATGAACAAACATCCTTCTGATGAACAGAAATCAAACACGGAAGACTCAATTAATAATGCAATTGTCTTGTAATGGAATGATTTCTGAATATGGAAAGTGCACTAGAGGGAGCCTTTAATGAAGTTAATAGACTTCAAAAATTGCATAAACTATCTAAAAGATAAAATTGATGACCTTGAAAATAGGTCACGTCCTCAGAACTTTCTGATACATAGTATTTCGGAAGAGCAGGCCGAAAATTGGGAGCATATTCAATAAAAACTGAAGCAAATGTTCAGGGATCGGAAGGAGATATTATTAACTGACCAATGCATACAGTGCTCTAATCGAATAGACAAAAACGCGATGGTAGGGTGCGTCCAATCATACATTTCTTTCTTATAAAACTAAAGAAACAATGTGGAAAAATAAAAGCATATTACAGGCCACAAGAATTTTATTTTAACAAACATTTTCGAATAAACTCCGCAATGAACGTCTGAAGCTGCAATCTTTAGTAGCAGCATCCAGAAAGAGAGGCAGTTTCTCGTACCTTCAAGACTAATATTTGCATATCGAAGGAAAACTATTTTCTTTATTCGAGTTAGAAGGAAGTTCTCAATCGTTAAATTTATAAACAGCATATGAACCGTGAAAAGTGCGAAACAGAAATAGCCGTGACAACAGCTAGTTCCTTCAGATCTGAAGCCCCTAGGGAATCGAACCTGCAACTGCGAAATGTGGACACATTATACCTTATTCCCGCCCCAAACTCTCCACCTGCGAGCCCCTGGTGAACAGAAGTAAACCGCTACATATAGAAGCATCTCCAGCAAAAACAGAAAGCATCTCAACTCAATTCCAGCTTCCCACAGGATGTGCGACCAACAGCACCCGAAAGAAGAAGGTAACAAGTGAGAGTGATTCCGAATAAATAAACAAGACAGGTAATTCAGTCTAGAAAGCAAATAAACTAGCAGTGCATAGCGTATCATTCCCTTTCCAATGCAGGAATGGTCACCAGAGGTTCCATTGCCTGTCCTGTGGAAGGTTATTTGAGACTAAAGATATCAGGTAAGAATGGCTGGCAATTGTAAACAGGTGGAGAGAGTATTTTTTTATTCTCAACGAAAAGTGAGTCTTCTGGAAGACAAGCAACCTTTAGCGTATACATACAGAATTCATGCGGTCTTCGTACAAAAAATAACATTGTACGATAACATTTAAAAATAATAACTATCATGTATTTACATTTTTCAAGACTTGGCTTATTAATAGTCATATTGACTCGGAACTTTTTGGCTCAAGGTGTATTGTGCTAAGAGCTAAAAGAAATATGTCTGCTTCTGATTAAAAATCTCGTGGTGGGGTTCTGTTGTCTGTAAATATGAAAATCAAATGCAGAGAATTTTTTTAACAGATATTACGATTATAGATTGTGTCCTACCCAAAATTTTGTAAATGATGTTCCTTGTATATTTGTGTTTGCTGTTTATATTTTACCTGCATTTCTTATATCGGTGTATCAAGATTATTTTGATATGTATATAGTATATTACTAGCAGAAAACAGTGTTCTCCCAACAGGCGACTATAATATCCGGGATGTGATGGAAACTGATTTATATTTTCTTAGCTCAACGGTAATCTGCCATAAATTATATAACTTAACGAATTAATTAGAATTTAGTAATAACACACGAACATGACTTGATCGTTCCTGAAGATACTCATCATACTGCTTTCTTAGTTGAATTTCCCTACACCGAGCGAGTCATAAATACAACTAAACCACAAACAATAGCTTAAAACTTTTCCAAAGCCAACTACGAGCACTTACATCGCGACATTGCATCAGCTAAATGGAAAAGTATAACTGATAACTTAACCGTCGACGAAGCTGTTGATTCTTCTATAATATGTTGTATGTTATTTTGGATAAATGTGTACCTCGAAAAATATCTGAATTAAAAAACTCAGCCTGGTTTAAAAATTTCATATTCAAATTTATCAGAAGAAAGGCATAAGACCATTCAAAATGGAAGCAGACAATCGGAAGTGTTAGTTATAACTATAATAAATTTAAAGAATTACTTGCTGTTTTCAAAACAGAAATATCTGAAGTCAATAAAACGTATTTGCGTAATTTCGGGAGTAGGATTTTAACTGATCCCAAAATTTATGGTCATACATAAAAAATAAAAGATGCAAGTCAGAATGCGACATGCTTAGTTACGAGGAAGCAGCTTTTAAGTGATAAAACAGTGATAAAACAGATAAAACAGTGATAAAACAGATAAAACAGTGATAAAAGAGTGCATTCACGAAAATTTTTCAAATGACACACATAGTATCAAAATATAATCTTGGTAATCTACCATAACACAATAGTTCAGAAACTTTAGATCAATTATCCCTTGAACACGATGAAATGAAGTACGTTGAAAAATCTGTCAAGAATCTGAAATCTCGGTCATCTTTTAGACCTGGCAAAATAGCGTTCTATGTTATCAAAGGTTGTATTGTTCCCAGAAAGCTTGTGTCTTTCAAATTTTTAGAGAAACTTCATCAGTTACTAGCGTCTTATTTGTGCCATCCTATACACCGTGACGTTAAAAAAATATTATAACCGAGGAAAATGTCATAAATTCTGGGGTGACAAAGGGATCGAACCTTGGACCTTTTTTGTTTCTGATATTTGCAAATGATTTGCCTGCTGTAGTGAGATCTAGCTACGAACTTCTGTTTGTAGATGACTTACAATTCTATTGCAGTATTTCTTCCGTATTGAAAGCTGTCGCCTTACAAAAAGATAGCATTGGAGTCTACAGCTAGTGTAAAACAAGCATGTTGTTATTAAACACTACAAAATGAAGTGTAACATCTTATACGAATAAAGGAACTACTTGAAATTCACCATTGGCCCGAGTGGATACAATTACGGATCTTGGTGTGACAATAAAACCCAACCTCTAGTTTGATATGCACATCAAGCATGTTATTAGCGAAGCTTAAAAGAACCTCGTGTTGGTAAAGAAATTAGGTACTGATTTCTCAAATATTGATGTTCTAAAAAATTTATATACTGCGCATGTTCGGGCGAATATACTGCAGTGGTATGGCATCCTAATACCTCGAAGAGCATTCACCAAACAGAAATTATGGAATCTAAATTTGTTCCATTTATATAACTTAAAAAGAAACAGGAATATATTTATTTAAGTTCGGAAAGTGCTTGGACAAGTAAATGCATATTTTAATCTCTGGAATATAGTTGAGTTAATTTTCAATTACATTCTCTACACAAAATATTACATAGTAAAAGTAATTTGGAAAGTTGCCAGAAATAAGCCTGCACTTCCCGTACATAGTTACTCAACTTCGCGATACAGTTTTCCACCTCCCGATCCAAAGAAACAAAATATTATATATATCGCCTATTAGAAGAATGTTCACAATGATTCTCCAGATATGTAAATTTCATAATTATGTGTGTAAAATATATCATATATATCATATATATATATATATATATATATATATATATATATATATATATGTGTGTGTGTGTGTGTGTGTGTGTGTGTGTGTGTGTGTGTGTGTGTATGTTGAACACCGAAATTAGGTATCTAACCTGTCGTGTTCAATAAATAAATAAACTTAAGCGTAGAAAATAGGGTTATCTCACGACCAAAGGAACTCACGGTACGAAGGAAGAATCACACATGAAGGTGATTCGCTTTTGGTAAACGCGTTCGATTCTGGAAGGCAATTAGACAAAATTTCATGTTTAAAATTTATGTTTACTTACTTGTCATATATTTCTACTTGGATTGAACCACCTGAGTTAGTGGACGAATACGCCGAAGGACAGAAATAAAATACACGTAGCCGTGATACAGATGAATGTAGAACGGGTGTTAACACTCTGATTTCCTTCGTTTAATAACCTTGAGCAGCGAACTATGCGTCAGCTAGACTATCAGTATAGGTAAGTTCATTTACTTGGACAAATTTGTACGCTTAAACTTCGTGAATTTATGAGTTTTTATTCTGATCGTATATCTGTACAGCCTTAGGTTTTAACATAGGACCTTTATCTTCATGTTTTAGATCAAAGTTCATTGCCAGGATGTGCCAAGAATAATATGGGCCAAGAATAATATAATCATATGAGAAGAAAGTGGATATTTAAGATGAAATCAATAAAGTGAAAATTTCGCATCTTTGGCAAAATTGTATGTAGGAAACACATCAAGTATAAATCACTTGAATACAAAGAAGTGTAACATAATTTAATATGTATCTAGGTTGGATCCTCAGAAGAAATCATAAAAGTTATAAACCTCCGGTAATTCAGCTATAGATGATGTAATATTTAGGCAAAGAAGAAGTTTCGTTGAACCCTAATTAGCCCTATTGTTTGTGAATAGTGCTCCGATTCAATTAAAAGTGGGTAACCCAGCAGCTGTGAAAGCTACTTATGGATGGCTTAAAAAATTAATGTAAACGCTTCACATTAAGGGAACTCGAAATTAAAAGGAAAAAAATATTACTAATGATTTGAACAAAGGGAATACGTTTCCGGCTATCATAACACACGATAGGTACAGCAAATAATACTGATGTCCTATGCGAAATGGCCTTTACTCCAGTTTTTGTGAAATTTAAGATGTCAACACTGCATGTATTTATGGAACCTACTTTACGCAACGAATGCGAAACTAACGCGCTTGTGTTGATCATGTCGGTTCTGTGATGTGACTTTACTTCGTCATTGGCATAAGGCAACATGCAAAGATGAAACACGTTTAGTCCTTTTACTCAAAAGCGAGTAAAGTTGAGTTAAGGTATTTTCATTTACAGCAGGAGATTTAACTGGTGTAAACTGACGGGTCTTTCCAAGAATGTGGTTAGCTACTTGTCGAGAGCACTCAGCTTCAGGGCACAAAGGGAGTAAATATAAAATAACTATGATGTCATGTAGTAATGCATGTGGAGTCTATGTCTATTAATGATCTTTAATTGTGACTGCCAACCCAACGTTATAAAATGATAAGTACCTCCATGTGTGTTATAAATCGCCAAAAAAATATGTATAATTGCCTCTTTATGAATAATTTCGTACCAAAGGGAAACAAACACCACAACGTGCAAGGAAGGGCAGGAAGAATCCTTCTGTAATTGACATATCCCCGACACATTCTCCGGTTAAATCTCTGAATGCCATTGACGAGATATTGAGATGCAGTTCTTGTCCCCCAACGTAACGGTATTATTCCAAACCTTTAAAACGGAATCATTGAAAATAGTAAAAAACGATGTTCAGAAAACATCTTCTGCGCCGCCCGCTACTAGCGCAATTACTATGCAGAATTTGACAGTTTTACCAAAAGAAAATATTAACCTCATGGATTCACAAGGATTAGCACGACATACTTGCAAGAAGCTAGGCAAAGAAGTACGCAACATGGATGGAGTGGCTTAAAGGAGGGAAGGGAGAGGAAAATCAACCTGAATGAAGAGAGGCTGAAAGTAGATCACTCTTGTAGAAAGTTCGACAAATACTAGATTTGGAAAATTGTTACGAAAACATGCTATTGAGTGATGAAAATCACCTTGGCTATATCAGGTTTTTAATGATGAGAAGATAGCCAACGCTGTAATTAGTATTGAGATCACTATATAATTTATGACAACGCTGAAGACGCCGACACTGAACAATTAGCCGGGCCTACTCATCCTGATGGTTTAATGTGTTGAAGACTATAATGAGTTGGTTAGAAAAGCAAACAAAATGCATAACAACATATCTGTCAATATTAAAACGAATAAATAATTTTCCTGTCTACAAGGTATTAGAGACTTGGTTGCCAAAAAGCGAATTGCAAATTCTCTTCAGAAAACAATCGTCCGTAAATAATTACAGTACTGTGTTAGATTTAGAGTTATAGACTACAGCCGTACAACTTTAAATTGTTCGTTTATGTTTGTATTAATGTTTAATTACATCTTCTGTAATACAATATTGTATGCATACTTTATAGTTTCTTGCTAGGGGATAGCTTTATTTATTTTGTATTTATTTTTTCAATAAGAGTTATTGTAAATTATACTGACATACTATATTGAATCTCAGAGAACAGATTCTTTATAGAATTTGATAATCCGGACGGGGTAACTTTCTTCTAGATGCACTTGCCGAGGCAAGATTCCAACTTTTAGCCCGAAGTTGATTTCTTAAACTGACAAATAAAATCTATATTTATGGATCAATTATACTCGATAAATGAAAGTAGAAGTATATTCTTCGATCCCGATTTCTAGTAAGTCTCACATACAAAGTTCCAAAATGAGTCTAACGTACAAACAGGCCGAGGCCAAGGTTAAAATTATTTTCAGCTTTTTGAGACCTCATGTTTGACGGTGTCTATATTTGGTATCCGTTGTTGATGATAAACTTCATAAGTAAGACTTGGAATGTAGAATTCCAAACCATGAATAACGAAAAGGGGAAATATTAAAAATGTTTTTTCTAATTATTTACAGTTTGCAACCCTACATTCCGTACTGGACATATGGTGGCACATATGTATTAGGTGGTTCAGACTTACAATAAATCAATGTAGTGGTTCTTGAATATAATGGAACGCCATATAAATGGGCAAAATTGCTACTTTTTGATAGCAGTGAAATTAGTAACTGCTATTTTTAAATATCTGTGAAAAGTAGCAGTTAAGGAAAAAAATCTATATGGGAGTAATTTGTTTCCAACTTATAAACGAGTGTAAAAAATCATTTTAGACTACCTTCTATATCTGTAGCTTGTTATTTGTGCAGTAAATTGATTAATGTTAGGCCTTGGTAGAGTAGCTCATATTGTAATTATCTGAAAACTATTTATGTAATTAGCGGGGGTTAGAGATTCAGTTACAGTATTTGTTCTCTTCGCGAATAATTAGACAAATATCTTCGGCTATAAATGAGAACTATTTGACAGTACAAATCAGCAGAGTAATTAAAATACTTATCACGTGATTTTTTTTTTTTTATTTTATTTATTTATGTGCTTTTGCCTTCTTTGGCTCAGGTCGGGATAAGTTAGTTAGAAGATGAGGAAAGTATCGACAGAGCCTTACTTACTGCAACATCGAGGCATACCTCTGGTGAAACTAAGGAAATCCCTGCGAAACTTGGGACCCGGGTATCGAATTCGAATGTTTTATTTATGCCCTCCATGCATAAGACTCAAAGCGGAATAGGAGAAAGGGTGCAGCAAGGGGTCAGCCAGGGTATAAGTTAAAGGTTCGACCCGGTAATTTCCTGGTGTGACTGAGGAAAACCCCTGAAGAAACCTTAGTCACGGCGAACGGTCTCTAGGAATTAACGTACGACCTGCCGAATGTTAAGCCGATGTCAGTGTTGCTGGCTTCAAACCCGCGTACCTATGCACGTTATAGCCCGGATCACAAGGGCTAGGTAATAATTGTTTAGAGAAACAAAAAATTACTTTTGTCTTTCGCAAACACAGGTACACAAAATATTATTATATGATATAATGAAATGAAATATTAGGAAAGTACTAATTAGAATATATGATATATTGTGAACTTATAGTCTAATTTTATATATAGGCCCTAGATAAATGAAACTTTCTGTCTGTTTATTATACAAGCCAACATTACGGTACACACGCCCATTAATTTACAAAAAAATTAGCATGGACGTGTATTAGGTATTAGGAGAGGTCATCAGGGCTACTAATCATTTTAGAAATGTAATTGGATTTTCAAATTCCTTCTATAACTGTGGAAACTTGGAACAAACATTATTTGGGAAAATACAAGAATACTGTGAGCGTTCCCTTACCCAAGCACCCTTGTTAGTGTTACCAACCTATTTTGAAATGTAACTTACAAATATGACTTTCTTTACTTTTTGTCTGCACTCTGCACGCGTGCATTGATTTACACACACTTTTGCATACACGCGCATTACGTACTGGACAGGTCGTAGAGTCATTCCTGGCCTGGTATCGCGCAGCAGTTGTCAGCCTATTTGAAAATAATAATTTATCAAATTGCTTCCAACAGTTGGACGTATCCACATCAAACTGGGTATAATCATTATTCGACAAAACACAAAAATACTATAAGTGATTCCTTCCCCAAGCATACCAGTTGTCGGTGTTGCAATGCAAATCCTTTTTTAAATTCAATCCTCAAATGGGCCCCATACAGTTGGACATATTCGCGCCAAAGTTCGGATGAACGTTATTCGAAGCCATAGGAAAAATACTGTGTGATACTCCATCCTTCAATAATCACAGTTGTCAGTGTTGACAGTCTATTTTGAGTTTCGCTTTTTCTAATTAATCGTCTCCCTTGATTGTCAGTATTCTGGATATCACCGTACACTACACTTAAGGGGAGTGGGTAGACCTGGATCTAGTGGCCCACACATCACCGGACGTCCGTCGGATGTCCAAAATATGTCCCGAATGTCCGAAGAGATCCGGGATATCATGGGACATCCATGGGATGTCCGCTGGACATCCGAAACAGGACGTCCAAATTATATCCATCCCGGATATCCCTCGGACATCCTCTTTATGTCCTGCAATGTCCAGTATTTTCCTTCCAGATATGTGTGAAGATAGACGAAAAGAAATAATGTTGGGAAATTGGAGAAAATATGTACTATCTTTACTGGATATTATCTGCTATTTAATTTTGTCTAAAATACTCCTATTTTATTAATAGAGAGGGTTGGTGTTTCATGCGCGTGAGTTTGCTTCACAATCAGAAGGTTCCGAGTTTAAGTCTGAAACTGCATGCCCACCTTGGCTGAGATTTCCCAGCTTTCGGCAGTCCTTCCAAGTACCGTGGTGCTTCTCGATTAATGATGGAGTCGTTTCCCTGTTATTCCTTATTAAAGGTCAATTTCCAGATGATAATATAATAACATAATAAATATGTGTGGGCTAGAGTTATTTTGGTGTTTTATGAGTATGAAATGCTATTTTTAACTGCAGGCTTGGAAAGATATTTGGCAAGGAACCTATAAATTTCTTGCGAAACCTGAAATCAATTTGTCTATTGGGATTTTAGGAAAGTAGCTATCAGAAACGGTATCTGATCGTCATTTGTTGAAACGTTATTGGTGAATGGGAAATGCGCTTTCATTTGTTTTTGTTTATTCCAGCCGAGGGAGTAGGTTTATATATTTCGTGTAACATTTTTAGTTTAAGAAAAACTGAAGAATTGCAGTGACGATATTAATTTATAGGAAATTGCTTATATACACTTGAGTTTCATTTAACTAAATCTGATGGGTCCAAGAGTGATTCTTTTAAACGAAAATTCGGTTAGGCCAGAAACATAGTGATTGATATGCTGTAGTTTGGTATTGTACAACACGTTAAAAGATCAACTTATTTTAAAATAAACATTTCTTCAAACATAGGCCTTCCACTATAATGTTAAAGTACAATACAGTACAGTACACGCTACTGAATTTACAAAGAACTTAAAAAAAAACAGTGTCTTTTCTTATTTTCGGATTTCATTATTGGCCCTAAGAGTACCCGTTGCCTATTCTATTATACCAGGTGAGCGAATTATCTATAGAACATTACCGGCAAGGCCGCTTTTAAGTTCCATAGACATGCAGATAATGCAACTGGGCGTCAGACGGAATGTTGTGCTAGAGTGTGCTAGATAGTGATAGAATGTTGAAACTTGCAACGTTTGCTCCTTTTTTCCCCCTTACCTCACAACTTTAAGGCGCTACGACGACAAACGCATTTTACCGGTATTTCTTCACTGTATATGCACCCCAACACCCATATCATGAAAATCACTCTACGCATCACTTTTAATTGCTTTTCCCGCTTGGAATCTTCGCAAACGATCTCTCTTACGCCGTAGTATTTATTAATTTTGAAATTCTAGACACTTCAATGACATAGGGCTACGTTAGTCTAGAAAAGTCAGATTAGATCGGTTTTTAAACTTGTGCATTTAAAATTCTACACATTTGACTGACATAGGGTTTAGTGCGGTTACGTGTGCTTAGGTTAAATGAGGTGAGGTGTGGTTAGGTTAGTTTAGGTTAGGTTAGTTTAGGTTTTGTTAGGTTAGCTTAGGTTAGGTTAGTTTAGGATAGGTTTAAGTTAGTTTAATTCAGGCTAGGTCAAGTTAGAATAGATTAGGTTAGGCTAGGTTAGTTTAGGTTAGGTTGGTTCATTTTAGGTTAGGTTACATTATCCTTGGTACACTACACAATGCAAGTCGTATTTAATAGGCGTTCACTTTTGTAAGAATTTGTCTGATTTACCAGCCTGGCCTGCAACTGAACTATCTGTAAAATATGTAAAATTACCACATTGTGATGGGTTTGCAGTGTTTCCTCTCTTGCACTGCTATTCCTCTTAAGATATAAATTATATTATTCATTTGTGTTTAAGACAATGAGAGTGAGTTAGACGCCCACTTATGTTTTAAGTCCACACATGCTCTGTAGGCTAAATAACGTTTAGCGTATACCGTGTCTTTTATGATTTGTAACATTGTTTGGTCACATTGCATTGAATTCAAGGGGTCGTGTGTTCCAATTCGCTGTACTGTATTTATTTATCCGGTCATACTGTATTTATCCGGTGATAGAAGCTATCTGAGTAAGTAATAAACACCGACCGAGTAAGCGTCTTCAAAGTAGCATTGTGAATATACTTTCTTTTAATGACAGGAACTATTTCGGCGTCCGTGAAACAAGTTGGAGATAGAAAATTTTATGTCATTTTTGCAGTACCGTTACTCCGTTACCGGGCCTGGATGGAACATTTAAAGAAATTATGAATTCGTTGCTGTCCGATTGACATCTCTATACAGGTCCTATAAATGTACGTTGCTGACCTAAAAAGGGCATCCGTAGAATATCGAAAAGTCGTGCTTACGGATGTCCGATGACATCCGTATTTGTCCTTTAAATGCCCATTTCTGACCTAAAAAGGACGTCCATAGAATGTCCAAAAGCCTTGCGTACGGATGTCCGATATATATCCATATTTGTCCTTCAAATGTCCGTTACGGATCTAAAATGAACGTCCGTATAATGTCCTAAAACCTTGCGTACGGATGTCCGATGGACATCCCTACATCTCCTATAAATGTCCCTTGCGTACCTAAAAGGACGTCCGTCGGATGTCTACAGGAGTTGCGTATGGATGTCCTACGGACATCCATTGGACATCCGCGGGACCTTCTTCGGACGTCGTATGGACATCCGACATGTCCGCCAAGGATATCCTAAGGATATCCATGGGATGTCCGTGTGTTGTCTGGGGGAAGGATAAAGGGAATTACCCTTTTGCACAACGTGTTGGAGGCCCCTTTTTTGATATACATTTGTTTATGGTGGGCGGCAGGGACACAAGAAAAAAGACTGATCTGGACCCCGGATCGAGAGCAGTATTTCGTAGATCTATTGGGTGTTCATCTCTAAGTTTGCCAGAATTTTGTTCTTGAGGGTTTTCAACCAAGCAAATAATATTAATAATAATAGATGTTGAACAGTACAGTGATTTGTCAAGATTTTCATTTTAGGAGATGTAAAGTCAAAATCAGGATGGTGTAAGTAGAACCTTAGGGTTGTAACCGGGGATTCTCTATGTAATCGTGGTTTTACAATCTTAAAGGTTACGGTGTCTCGGTAGAAGGAACGCGCACTGCGAGAGAAAAGCGGATTGAGTAAACTGGATGGATTTTTCCTTTTTAACAAGATTTTAGAATTTATTTTAGTTTCAAATTGATTCATATGCTATTATCATCAGGACAAGATTACACAAAAAACACTTCATCTGGAAGGATTCTACTAGAATCCAAACATTCACTTTTATTCCTGAACAAGATGAGAATAATACATTCTTCCACAACACTGTATTGCTCGTGATGATAGATCAGAATTGTCCAAATTATTATTAAAATTTATCAAGTATTTATATTATATCAAAACGCAAAGAAAGATATATAAATTCAATTTCACTATAACACTATTTAGTTTTTCTAATCACTTGATTGAATAACCACACGTAAACTCA
>JAGDQP010002240.1:8466-20604 GCA_022664845.1 Lepisma saccharinum
GAGATGTAAATCAAGGCATCTGATTGATCTATAGTGTTCCTTGGAAGATGTAAATGAAGACACGTGATTGACTTAGGGTGTCCATTGGGAGATGTAAATGAAGCCACGTGAATTACATTGTATTAATTTGAAATTAATTGAGATAAAAAGTATCGTGCTAGAAATATAGTAAAGTCTCTGTAATCCGACAGATATGGAACCGTGCATTGTCGGATTATAGAGAGCCGTGTCGGACTGGCTAAGCGTCGAACTACAGGGACTCTGCTGTAAAAACGCAAGAGAAGACAATTATTTAACACGTTGACTGCCAAGAGACATTTATGACAATTTATGTACTAAGCCAGGACTCTTTCCATAAGGAGCCACGTTAAACCAGGACACATTTCCAGTTTTTTCCTGTGCCTCTTTAATACTGTATCTGTTCATTAATTTTTCGTCAGTGCTGGAAATTTTCCCCAGATGTTACCAGGGATTCTGCCAGGTTTTTCATTTTGGGTGTGGGTGTAAGTTTTGCAGCTTCTATCGCTTCTTAACAGAAAAAAATTAAGTTGGGATGTGTACTCAAGAATTTGGGAGTAAATCCCTAGAGGGGGTGTCCAGAGAGTGTTGCCACTAGACGAGACGAGACAGCTCTCGTAATGGAAAGGACACATCTTTTCGAGACGAGACACTCTCTGAACAAGATATTTTCGTGACGAGACAGCCTAAATCTTGTCTCGTCGGCAACACTATGGGTGTTACAAATATTGGCTGCTACTATCAAATAAATTTCCACACTTTGCTGTACCAGATGAATGGTTCCAATATTCCAAACGCTGCTATCCACGTTCACTGCAAAGAGGAGCAATTGTATCAAGTATAAGAAAATCACCCTGTCCATAAATGTCATGAAAACGTTCCAGTTCAAATAAAAAAACAATTGTGACAATTTCGAAGTTAAACTTTTTCATAAACACGTCCAAGAATTATCATGTCTTCTTATTCACAAGCATTCTTAAACTTATACTAATGTTAAAATTATTTACAATCGATCCAGTCCTTATGTGAATAGAAAAGTAAGTAACCTAACCTGACCTAAGTGCAAAAAGCTGACTGAGTAAAGTACGCTGGTAAAATTGAGTCAGTATCAGGAACACATAACATACGTGAAGCTCATACGTCATGTGGTACGTGCATACTACATAGATTACAACCAGCCTAGATAAGATATACATAAGATTGAAAAGGTAGCATGAGGTGTTCAGGTTATAATGACAACAGTAGGGAAAGTGCCGTATACTTATAAAAACAATACTTCTCGAATTGCAATAATGTTCCATAGATTTATTACGTCACAATGGTATTTGTATGAGTTGAAGGCTATTTCTACTTCTTTGTAAGACGGTAAAGCATCTACGATATCCTTTAAGGGAGGGGGGATATCGACAAGGAAGTTTTAGTTAAAATGGACAAAATCTATGATTTTAAACTAACGCGGGTAACGATGTTACCTTAAAACATGTTTAGAGTTTCGGTAAATAATATGCTCACTTACTAAGGGTCACTTATAGTTTGCTATTTCTTGTTTAAGAGTGACCAGATTACCACTGCTCAAAAAGAGGACACCGAGATGATAAATATAGGAATTTTAAGAAAAAAAGTAGGACATCTTGTTGAATATTAAAAATTATTATCTTGAAAGAATACTCAATATGGTGCACATACGAATATTTGACAATTGAATGGAAGAGAAAAATGACACAGAAAAATCATACAGGATGTCCCTGAAATAATGACACAAACTTCGGGAGGTGATTAGTTACAGGCGTTTAAAGTCTGGGCGGCATTGTCACAAATGACGTCATATCTTGACAAGTAATGGCGTAAGCGTAGTCTACCCAGAAAGTCACTAAAAATAGTACCCAATAGAGGAGGTTTCTATGCTTGCCCTATTGTTGTTATTATGACCTGAACACCCTATGCTACCTTTTCAATGTTATGTGTTAATAATCTAGGCTGGTTGTTCTCTATGTAGTATGTATGAATCACACAATATATGAACTTCATGTATATTATGTGTTCCTCCTTATACTGACTCAATTTTACCAACATACTTAACTCAGCTTTCTGCACTTAGGTTAGGTTAAGTTAGACTTTCTTTTCTATCCACATAAGGACTGGATCGATTGTAAATAATTTTATCATTAGTATAAGAATGCTTGTCAGTAAAGAGAAGTCATGGTAATTCTTCAGCGTGTGTATGTAAAATTTATTAATTTCTAAACTACCATAAATATGTTTTATGAATTAGAAGTTTTTTCACTACATTTATGGTCAGGGTGATTTTCTTATACTTGATACAATTTCTCCTCTTTGCATGGAACGTAGATAGCGGCGTTTGGAATATTTGAGCCAGTCATCTCCCACACAGCACATAATGTTGAATTAACGTTTTATAAACGTTGAAAACGTTGAATTTTGACAACGTTGAATTTTGACGACGTTGTATTTGGTGACGAGTTATACGTATTATCAACGTAATTTAATAAACGTTTAAATAATGACCAGTATTGAAGGTTTACTCAACGTTGAATGTTTGTGAGTTTTCCTAATCTACAGAAACACAATTTTCACTGATAATTTTATGTTTAAACTTCACTAGGTGTTATGTAATATTTTTTCTTGATGGAAATGCACTTCTATTTGACATTCATACAATGCCTACGCTAACCGTTTATCTTTTGTTCTCTCAAGTCTTAACGGAAGGCTCTTCTTCTTTGTTTGTCTGCTGACTTAACTCCAATGGTGTGGAGGATCCAGAAGGCAGTTTAGTTTGAGGAAGGATGAAAGAAAATATACTAGAAAAGGGGAATGACATCATGTGATTATAATCTTATTTTCCTATGTTTTATCAGTTATATGTGTTTAAGTTTTCGCCAATCCGAGGAAATCAGTAGTAAACAGGAGCAAGTGATTAAGGAGATGTACTTTCAATACGCTATATTTCAGTAGCAAATCGCACTTATACACGATGTATAACGTGCTAGATGTTGCATGCATTATAATATCTGTCGCATGAAGAAGATACCTGGAAATCAGTCGCGAAGAATGTAGAGAACTGGTCCATTCTATGGTGTTAGGCTACAGATAGTACAGAAACAGCTTATTGGTTATGTAAATAATGCTATTAAATTGCCCTTGTACACGAGAAAAAACTTGCCTTTGTACACGTTGGTGAAAGTGTGAAAAGTATAATCGAAGAGTAGTAGCGAGATCAGCTAAGCAACCATAGCCCTGTTCGTAGAGTATTATTTCACATTTGGAAGGTTCTCCTGGGTTCACTCCGAGCAGCCTGCCCTCCTATTACCTGGACGGTATCTTAAAGTAGGTCCTAGCCGGTTTCGATCCCACGTCCTTTTACCTATGCTATCCTGTCTGTGACAAATATGCCTAAAAGCCATAAATAAAATTTAAATTTAAAAAGGAGGGCGGACAGAAAGAAAAAGTCAAATAGCAACTCATTTACGTTGCCAGGTATTGTATTTCTCCAGTGTGGTTATTTATAAATTCATATTAGGGTGACGGTACCAGTTTCCGTCCACTAGAGTTTTGAAAGTAAATAAATAAGGCTTCTAATGAGTGGATCGTGCAACTCATGTTTCTACTAAATCGTTTCGATGTTCAGAAGCAGGCTGCATTATCATTGTTTCAAATTGTGTGAGACTCAGTTATTCAGTGTTGAACACAACATTCAATATCTATTGTCTACATCGTTAGTAGGTAGAGGAAGCGCAGTTAAGTATCGATAAAGCTTTTAAAACTAACATACAGGTGTTAGCCATAGATAGATGCACACACGTTGAAAGAGGAAACATTGGTAATCACAGTAGAAAAAAATATGTTTATTGAGTATTATGGCAGGCAGTTATTGCGTGGCGGGATTTTTGGTGCCAAAGTTTGGCGTGGAGCCAGTACCTGGCCATTATGGCTGTTAACTGGAATTAATGTTAATAATGTGTCGGAAAAACTAACGCAGAATGGGGTGAAGGTGACCAATATTCAGTTTTTAACCATTCTCTCAACTTTAATTATTTATTTATGTGATGATGGTGATGTGTGTTGTGCCCTAAGGAAGGTTCCTGCGCACGTGAACCGATGGTGGTTTGCCATTGCTTTCCATCGGATGAATATGTAATAAGGACGGGAGCAACAGTTTACCGTGAGCTCTGGACTTTCTGTCTCCACCGGGAATCGAACCCGGGAGGTTCGATTACAAGGCAGGGAGTCTTACCACTCATCCTCCCAAAAGAGTCTGGATTAGAGAATGGATTCCCATAAAAAAAAACGAGTTTTCGTGACTGTCTAGGATTTTCTATCTTTTGGTTCGGATGAAGGAAACACTTTTGTGTGTTTATCTTGTGCGGAGTTGAATTTATGGCCTTCAGGCATCTTGGGCTCAGGCGCAGATAGAGTCTGGGAGAGAATGTTGGAAACTACTCGGCCAAGGGCCTATTTTGTAGGTACCATCCCGGCATTTGTCTGGCGTGACTGACAAGAAACCCTTGAAAATCCCCTAGATAAAATGGTTTCAACTTCTCCCACCGGGAATCAAACCCGGATTGTTGGATTGTAACGTCATGAGTCACGTTTGGAGAGAAGTAAAATTTAACTTCCAGAACAAATTTCGTACCTTTCCTCCAAAATCCCTACTCATAACGAATTTTTAAATCTGTGCAGATGAACAGAATAATGTGTTTTCCCGTTCGAAGCCTAGTACTTCAATGTTCAGTACGATATGCTTTAATTGAAATTACAATTTTAGGATTGATTCCAGGTTAAAATCCTATAATCAAAGGATTTTTCCTGGAATCAACCCTAAAACGTACTAGGCTTCGGTCTGGGAAACTTATATTATTCTGTTCATCTTCACAGATTCAAACATTCATTGTAAGTAGGGATTTTTGAGAAAGGTATGAAATTTGTCCTGAAGGTTGAATTTTGCTTCTCTCTGAACGCTGTATAAACGTTGCGTAACGTTGATTAAACGTTGAATAGACTTTATTCAACGTTTTGTAACGTTGAATCAACGTCAATGCCAAAATAAAGTTGCAGAAAAGGTTTAATTCACCGTCTTTAAAACGTTTCTTAAACGTCAGATTCAACGTTGAATCAACATTTCTTAGATTACTAATCCGATAATTGTATAAATGTGGAATCAACGTAAATTCAACCAAAATTCAACGTTTATTAGACGTTTAAAAAAGTTGAATAAACGTTTATTTAACAAAGTGTGGACTTTATTTGATAGCAGCAGCCAATATTATTTTGTAACACGTTGACTCCCAAATTCTTGAGTTACACTCCCAACTTTATTTCTTTTTCCGCTAACAAGCAATAGAAACTGCAAAACTATTTACACCCATCCCCTAAATGAAAATCCCTGATAAACACCTGGGAAGAATTTCCATTGCTGACGAAAAATGGATAGATACAATACTGAACAGACGCTAAAAGAAACACAGTAATTTCAAATTACAGTAGAGTCTCAATTATTCGGCCTAATATGGCGAAAGGGCAGGCCGGATAACAAAAAAGCCACATAGGCCAGAGTTCAATAAATACTCACTTCCTGCCTCAAACATACCATTAAAAATATATATACGAAAAACAGCTCTTATTCATTTTTTCGGACCTCTCGGCACAGACCAGTACTTTACAAACATTTCTTATGTACTGTACTATGCGTTTTAATAATTTATTACAGAAAAGGTACAAAAAATGAAAATATTACAGTATTGTACACATTTTAAGATAAATTTTATAATGTCTCACTACAAAAAAATCAAGTACACAGCGCAGTATCAACATAGTCACATCTTTAAAATAACTAAACAGTAACGTAAAACGTAGGCCGTGTAGTACGGAGACCGGATAGTCGCGAGTCTACTGTAGTAGAATGTCCGAAGCATAAAGGAGGTCTGTGCATGGTCTGTACGTGCAATGTTTCCTATGTAGAAATGTTATGCTTCGGATGTTTGGGTGTGAAATTGGAAGGGCCATAAAATGTTTGCCAGTATTATTATTATTTACTGTTGCACTGCAAAGTTTCCCTACTTGATTATGAACACTAGAACGAGCAGCAGGAATCGTAAATGAACAATGTATTAAAGATTTTCGTTGCTTATTCTTTTGATGTTTTAGTAAACAAAGTAAAAATGGCTTTATATACACCGTGTATACACAACGAAAAATAAAATTGTAATGATTAGGGTTCAATCAACATCTAATTTTGATTTGCAATGTTTTTCTTTTCTTGTAAAAGTTTTTTCTTCTTCTTTTAAATGAAATAATTATTGCAGTTTGAACGTTACTTTTACACGGTATCCCCGAAATAATGACATAAACTTCGAAAGGTGATTGTCTACATCAAAAGAAGAAGAAGAAAAAACGTTCATTTGAAGACATTCCGAAATCTGATTAGCTTCGGAGATACAAGCGCTGAAATTTACAGCAGAATCGTCACAAATGAGGTCATAGCTCGACATTGTGTAAGCGGTATCGGGTTTGCAAATCACTCTCGAAATAGTACCCGATACATCTATTGAAGCAAAGTTTTTGGTTCACGGAGTGTTGTATTGGAGTATTCTTTCAAGATAATAATTTATTAGTACTCAATAAGATGTCCTACTTTTTGCTGAAAATTCCTATATTTATCGTCTCGATGTCCTCTTTTTGAGCAGTGGTTATCTGGTCACTCTTAAAAAAGAATTAGAAAGCTTTAAATGACCCTTAGTAGGTGAGCATATTATTTGCCGAAAATCTAATCATGTTTTAAGGTAACATCATTTCTCGCTTAAGTTTAATATCATAGATTTTCTCCATTTTATTTTAAAAACTTCCTTATCAATATCCCACCCCCCTCCCTTAGAAGACACAGTCATCGTATCGGAGATGCTTTGCCGTCTTAGGGCTGATTTTAATGAAAAGTTGCGTTGCTTGCGATTTGGGTGAGTAAGTAGCCAATTGAAACACGTGTTTTATTGCGTGTTCTATGTATTACGTAATAAAATACGTGTTTCAATTGGCTACTCACTCTAATCACAAGCAAAGCAAACAACGCAAGTTTCCAAGGTAAGCAGCCCTTACAAGGAAGGAGAAATAGTCATGGTGACGTAATAGAACAATGGAACACTATTGCAATTGTAGAAGTTATGATTTTATAACTATACTCTCCCTACTGTTGTCATTATAACCAGAACACCTTATTTTACTTTTTCAATCTTATTTAGGCTGGTTGTGATCTATGTACTATGCACGTACCTACCACATGACATAAGCTTCACGTATATTATGTGTTCCTGATACTGACTCAATTTTACCAGCGTACTTAACTCAGCTTTTTGCACTTAGGTTAGGTTGGACTTACTTTTCTATCCACATAAGGACTGAATTGATTCTAAATAATTTTAACATTAGTATAAGTTTAAGAATGCTTGTGAATAAGAAGAAGACATGATAATTCTTGGACGTGTGTCTTCTTTTATCAACACAAAATTTTCTGCGTGAATATTCACGAACTTCATGAACAAGTTGGTAAGCAGATGCACGTTGAAAAATGTTTATCAATATGGCCTAATATGGACCAATGACCTCTATCTAAAATCGGAACTGGACTGTCTGCTGCCATTGAAAATGTCATGAATACATGAAGCCAGGGAGCCAGAGGATTCTTAATCTCGTTTGTTTACTTCCAGTCTAAACCAATATGGACTAAATTTTTCGTTCTAACTAAGTTTATTACGCTGTGCGGTCCATTTTCTGATTTATGTCTTAATTTGTGAAAAATACGTAGGCCTAAATATTATTTGCAGTATTATATATTAATATATAAAAGTTTATATATAATAAAACGAGTACTCGCACTCACTAACTTTAATACTATTATATGCATAACTCAGGAATGAAGACAAATAAAAAAAAGAAGACCGCACAGCGATAAGAAGCTGATAAGACTGAGAACTGAAAATTTGATTCACATTGGATTAGACTGGAAGTGGACAAACAAGTTTAAATATTTGCTCTGGCGTCTATCTTTCGATACTAAACAGTCACTCCAGTATCGTTACGTAGAGCTCGATGGTATGGACTCACGACTCAGGACAACAGCAGTTTATGCTAGGACTGCTATAGTACAATATAAACTTGTTGATTTCTCTAGGTTTTTTAATGTTACGATAACATTATAAAATTTGTAAGTAGCTAAATAGTACTTTGTTTCTTGTCAAACACTCATAAAAATTTCTGAGAGAGGCTGAGAGCCACATGTGTCAGTCGTTTCAAACTTCGTGCTTAGATTAATAAGTCAATAAGACGTTAGATCTGCACATCGCATTATGCATTGTATAACTTGTTTTCCTTGATAATCAAACGAAGGGAGTTACTCTGTGCATGCAAGTGGTTGCTTTTTTTTATGGCCAGAGTTCTAGGAATAAGTCTGTGTTTATTCAGTGTTCTCTTTGAAAACTGCTGCATGGCTGAAGGGGTCTCAATAGAAATCGCGACATCTAATCCTAATTGAATTAACATGCATGCATTGGAGAGTCGTACGTTGACACGACTTATCCCATGTGATAGCACTAGCTTTTGTTATGCTTCACTCTTCTCACCGTTTTGTATTTTTCCTTTTTTAAAAAATATCCTTTGAATAGAATAAACGAAAGTTAGCACAATCGGCTGTCAGTGTTGCCAACTTATGAGATATATTCACAATGCAGGACGAAATTTTTTTTAAAGTTATAGAGTGTAGATTGAAACATCCCTAAATTATATTAAATCCACATTGATTTAAAGAGCTTCGAGCTCTATGTAACAATACTGGAGTGATCGGGTAGTGCTGAAATATAGACGCCAAAGAAAACATTTAACCTCGCTCATTCACTTCCAGTCGAATTCCGTGATTTCATATATTTAACTGAAACGAAAATTGATAGCGCAACGCTGTAACACAACCATTTTTTTTTTAATGTAACCATTTGGTTTCGATTATTCAATCATACCCTCCATCTTTCAACGTTGGGTTAACCATTTGTGCTACAGGGGATTATCACTTTCTTGGTATGCCCCAATAATTCACATAGGTATTTCTCTGAAGTGAAATTTTTAACTAGACCTACTGTTTTCGCCTAATTATTACTCTTTTTCCGAATATAGTTGGTGTAAATGCATGGTTTTATACATGGTCAATATATTTTCTATTGGATATTTTACCAAAAAAAAAAATGACCTTTAGGCACCTCAGTCTCAGATCGGAGCAGGGGTGTCCATCCCCCACCTCATGGCCGTGGACGCAATCCCCAATATAACAAGTTTAGTCCGCCCATGCAAAGAAAGGGGAAAATGTTAAACATCAAACTAAACAAATTAAATAAGCTCGTAAAATACATTTCTGGCTAAATATTAACAGTAACTTTTATTGCTTAATATACAAGGTATCAAAAAAAGTTACTGACGTTTTTGTTAGTAAGAAACTGGGTGGAAGGAAATCTTGAACGCAAAGATGTACGTGAGTGTCCGCCTCATTGGTTAAGGATTTCCAAAGAATGTGGTTGTCCAGGGAATGAAACAGGTGATAATCTGTTAGTTCAAGGTCCGAGGAGTACAGTGGATTGCAGTGTTCTCCAGCCAAGTCGCTGTACATGCGGCCTGACATTATCGGCGAAGAACAGTACACCCTTGCGATTCACCAATGCTGGCTGTTGTACCTGTTGCACACGTTCCAACTTCCGCGAGTAAAGTTCCGCAGTGATGGAATGGCCCGGTATAAGCAGCTCGTAGTTCACCCACCACTTGGTGACTAGTCCACCAGATACAGAGGATCTTGCGTGGTGCAGAGGTGATCTTGTGGTGTGAGGCACAGTTTCCCGCGGTGGCACGTTTGGGAGTCATACAGAATCAACTTTTTGTCACTGGTGGGCACCCGATTGAATATAAATGTGTTGCGGTACCGAGAAAGCAACTGCAAATAGACTGTTACTGGTTAGTCCTTGCTGGCTTCCGACAATATGTTGGGAACCCACCTGCCAAACTTGTACGCTTCCCTATTCAGTGCAGATGAAGTCTATTACATCTGAAACTTGGAAGCATTCGGCAAGCTCAGTAAACCTTTGGCTACAGTCCTACTGTATGGCCGCCTTCAGAGCCTGTGGGAGACCATTGCGGGGTTCATCACACCGGGACAAATCTCCCGACCTGAATTTCTGGAACCAATGCCTGGCGGTGCATTGGTTCATTTACAGCGTCTCAAAAGCTTGACGTATTCAGCGACTTGATTCGGCAGCGGACAAGTCCACCTTAAAGTCAAAGCAGACAACCTCGAACGAGCTGCATCGACTCCTCTATTTGTCTTTGTCACTACTCGAGCTATGACTGTTGTGAGAGCACAAAGCACCTGTCCTTGTCACGGTCAATGTTTGTACTCCCACCCCGATCGCTTTTTCAGCACCCGAGGCACTTATTTCCATATCAGTGATCATCTCTTCCCATGCGAAGTCAAAAACGTCAAGAACTTTTTTAGTTAACTTGTAATTTTATTTTAAATTATGCGTAATTTGAGCAACAATAATGAACTAATGGTGAGTCTAGCTCTAGATTAGGCCAAATTTGTATGCGTGTACATGTTAGTGAGGACTGTCTTAGAACGCGAAATCATCGGTCGTTTCTTTGCTGCTCCGAACTTTGAAAGCAGAAAACGAAACAAAGAGAATACATACGCGTCAATACTTACTACATAATTTAGTATATTTGTTGGCACCATCGACCTCCATTAATACGATACTGGACTGACTGCAGCCATTGAAAATTTCATGAATATGTGAAGCTAGGGAGCGGAGAGGATACTTAATCTCGTTTGTCCACTTCCAGTCTAAACCAATATGGACCAAATTTTCGATTTCAACTCAGTTTTCTACGCTTGATATCGCTGTGTGGCCCGTTATTTTATTTATGTCTTAATTCTTGCAAAAAACGTAAATACTATTTGTAGTATTTTCTATAGGAATTAAGACTGGAATTAAAAAACGGGCCACACAGCGATATCAAGCGTATAAAACTGAGTTAGAACTGAAAATTTGGTCCACATTGGATTAGACTGGAAGTGGACAAAAGAGTTTAAATATTTGCTCTTTCGTCTATCTTTCAACACTAAGTAGTTACTCCAGTATAGTTTATGTAGAGCTCGATGGTTGGCACAATGCACTACAGTACGTTTAAACATATAGAAGCATCTAAAAGACCCGAGATGATATGCTGTCACAGTTATTTTTCAATGTTTCTGTTATCACTGTTAACAACGTTGTCAGATACTGAGAACTAATATTATTTTAATTAGTTTTGTGGGATAATCGAAATCTTTGTTGGTAAACGTCAAAATCACCTAATGTTGTTAAACATAGGTTTATCCATCGACCTCCATTAATACGATACTGGACTGACTGCAGCAATTGAAAAATTCATGAACATGTGAAGCTAGGGAGCGGAGAGGAAACTTAATTTCGTTTGTCCACTTCCAGTCTAAACCAACATGAACCAAATTTTCGATTCTAACTTAGTTTTTTATTACTCTTGATATCGCTGTGTGGCCCGTTTTCGTATTTAATTCTTGCAAAAAATGTAAATATTATTTGCAATATTTTCTATTGTATGCAGAGTGCGGTACACTCTTACATGAATAACTCAGGAATTAAGACTTCAATAAAAAAAAAAACGGGCCACACAGCGATATCAAGAGTATAAAACTGAGTTAGAACTGAAAATTTGGTCCACATTGGATTAGACTGGAAGTGGACAAACGAATTTAAATATTTGCTCTGGCGTCTATCTTTCAACACTAAGTAGTTACTCCAGTATAGTTTACGTAGAGCTCGATGGGTTTCCCAAAAGTGTCATTATACATGTTGGCAAAACATGTGCATGTATTTTTTTTCTCTAGCACAATGCAGTAAAAGTTTGAAACAATACTAGAATATATATGGTGAACTATATATTTTTTTAAAAAAATGATTGATTGAAATATTTAAAAATAAGCCCCTGACGTAAAAATTCTTGCCAGCATGAAAGAAAATATATATATATATATATATATATATATATATATATATATAT
>JAGDQP010002240.1:20704-39551 GCA_022664845.1 Lepisma saccharinum
ATAAATGTTTTCTATCATTTTTCAGAAAAGAAACTGTTTCTGAAATAACGAGAATGTTTTTAAAATGTATATTGATAGTATTTCATGCTCTGTGAGTACATCTCAATGATATATATCTAAATGCAATACTGGACTGACTGCTGCCATTGAAAAAAATATGATTATATGAAGCCAGGGGGGAGGACAATTACGGGTTCATTTTCAAGACCGCTTTCCTTGCTTGCGATTTGGGTGAATAGCCAATTGAAACACGTGTTACACGAGAGAGAAAATAATAAATAATAGAAAATGCCGCGAAACAAATACGGCAAGCTTTCATGAAAATCGGCCCTTAATCTCGTTTGTCCACTTCCAGTCCAAACCAATATGAACCAATTTTTAGATTCTCAGTTTTTATTCTAGATATCGCTCTACGCACGGTTTCTTTGTGTCTTAATTCTTGCAAAAAAACAAAAACAAAAAACAAAAACAAAACAAATAATATTTCCAGTATTTTCTATTATATGCAGAGTAGTGTATAGGAATAACACAGCAATTAAGATTTAAATCAACAAACGGGCCGCACAGCAATAAGAAGCGTATAAAACTGAGTCAGAACTGAAAATTTGATCCATATCTTAGACTGGAAGTGGACGAGTCTAAGTATTTGCTCTGGCGTCTATCTTTCGACGCTAAGCAGTCGCTCCTGTCGTGTGGGCGTAAGCCGATTGTATTAATTTTGTATTTTATTTGTTTAAGGAAATAAGAAAAGGTAATATGGTTAGTTGGTTCGATTCGCCTAGTCTTTTGTGCACGAAATTAGGATTCTAGGTAATACATATAATAGTATACCCTACTCTGCATATATTAGAAAATACTGTAAATAATATTTACTTTTCGCAAGAATTGAGACATAAATAGAAAACGGGTTGCATAGCGATATCAAGAGTAGAAAACATAGTAAAAACCGAAATTTTGTTCCATATCGGTTTAGACTGGAAGTGGACAAAAGAGATTAAGTGCGTCTCCGCCCCCTGGCTTCAAATATTCATGAAATTTTCAATGGCAACAGTCAGTCCAATATCGGTTTTAGATAGAGGTCATTGATACAAGCAGTAATATTGCAAATCGATTAACAGGGCGCAAGTATATGCCGACCAGAGTATGAATAGACGCGAGGGTGAGGTCGCTAGTGGTTGTTTACATGCTGCACCAGAAGTCTTGCCAAGGACATAAACAGTGTTACCAAAGGTGTAGTCGGGGAGTATACCATAAAACATACTCTTTTAAAACTTTGAAACTTGCTTTTGTGTGAGATTACTTTCGTCTCTCATTATTGAGTCTGACTGCTTCCTTCTAGCAATTGTGGGAGGGGCTGAAATATCATTTAGGGGCTTAACAGCATGTTTCACGCGAAAGGATGTCACTGGGGCGGAAAGCAAAGGTACTTCTCCAAGGTTAAAGGTCGTTGCATGTGGAAGTCACAGTGCAGACTTGTCGACTTCTAACATTTGTCATTTATTGTTCTTTGTCCTAAGGAATACCCTCTTATCTTTAAGTTTCTAATCTTTAACAATTTTCGATTTCTCATATTCCACTCTTTAAGAATATAATATCAATTTTGCCCCCTCATCGGGGATGTGGAATCAAAAATTAAGATAGCTATTGCTAATGAATTGAAACAAAGAATTTTCATGTTAAATATCAAATTTCTAACTCCAGTGTTTTCTGAGTTGCACTTCATCCACGTTTAACCCCTTTGGGGAGAAGGGGCAACCCTTTAATGCCATAGTTAATCTCTCTAGGTTTTAAGGAATATTTTCTTGAATTTCATTTATGGCCTTTAGGCATCTAAGGCTCAGGCCGTAGGAGGAGAAAGAATTCGGGAAGGTGCCACGACCTACGTTGAAAGTGCCATCCCGGAATTTGCCCGGTGCACCTGAGGAAAACCCTCGAAAATCCTCAGTCAGA
Source organism: Lepisma saccharinum (assembly GCA_022664845.1). NCBI lineage: Eukaryota > Metazoa > Arthropoda > Insecta > Zygentoma > Lepismatidae > Lepisma > Lepisma saccharinum. Next base: position 22,655 of record JAGDQP010002240.1, read on the forward strand.
ATGGTCGTCCGCTGGAGTCGAACCCGTGATCTCCCGAATGCTACGCCAACGCTCTACCACTGAGCTACGGTGGATCGGTACTAAGAAATATATGCACCATAACTTTATTCTAATCCGTCAAGGGGTGTGGAATTGTATAGCGTTCAAACAATCTTTCACTTATATCTTCAGCCCGTTTATTTACTTTGTTGTACAATTATGCATCTAACCTTCCAAAATTATATTTTATTAACAAAAGTGTGGCTAGATACATAACAACTAAGAACGAGAACATAGAGAAAGTACACAAGTTTAAATACTTCATCTACCGATGCTGTAAGAATAATGAAATCACAACAACTTGGGTGAGTATGCAATGTAGCTCGGATGGGGGGAAACGAAGATTATATTCCATCTTGGTTGGAAAGCCGGAGGGAAAGAGACCTGTGGGAAGACTGAGATGACGTTGGGAGGACAATATAAGAAGGGATCTTCGTGGAGTATTTGTAATGAAGATGAGGGAAGGTAGTCAATCAGCCTCTTACGAAGATATCATCCGGCATTCGCCTGGTGTGGCTGAGGACAAACCTAGATAAAAATGTCACGATGGCCGGTCTCTAAAGTCGCAATCGCGTACCTCTGCATTGCCGCTCCGAAGTCCAGGACGCTACCGCCTGGACCATGAAGCAGGGGTGTAACTACTATGTCGCAAAAGCCCGCAATGCGGGGGCCCTTCACAATAGCTTCCCAATGGACCGAATCGAACTTCGACCATGGGTATTCTCTTGCGGGGTGGGGACCTAATATGTAGTTACACCACAGATAGTTTATCTGTGGTTACACCTCTGGCATGTAGCCTGGGTAAAAAAAGTCTTGTTAGCGTATCTCAAGGTAGAAACTAGAAAACTGTCTAAAGAGATGCAAGAGGTGCGGTGAGAGAGTGGCAAGCATATAAGTTTTTTATTAACAGAGTTTTTATTTAACTTGCCCAAGTCATTTGTTCTCTTCTTCCCATATGTGGATTACAAGGACAATAAATATAGCTTCGCAATAATCAATATAATTGTAACTGTAATGTAATTTTTAATATATGTGTTCTAAAATTAATGCAAAACAACCAGCAACAAAATTTCTTGGATGGCAACACTTCAAGCGAGAGGTGAAGGGTAGCAACACATCTGTGCGTCTTTATTGTTTTGGCATGGTTCATCGGTTGTTCCAAAACTTGCCACGTCTATTCATATTCTGGTCGCCTTATAAATCATTTAAGTTCTTTAAGGTATTTATTCTTTTGTGTGTGTTGAAACCTATCGTAGTGTACTGTGCCATTATAGTAATTTCTGCAGTAAGTAATTACCCAAATGCATTCTCTTAGTTTTATTTTTTATTTTCAAAATTCGGAGTAGGAAAGAAGAGATCGATGATTTCGCCGTTCTGAGACGGTCATCACGAACATGTGCAAGCACAGAAATTTGGTTTAATCTGGACTCACCATAATGGACTGAAAAGTAATTTAATGGCACGAACAACCTTGTAATGTCAATAGGTTACATAGATCTGCAAAGTAGTCCAAGCAGTGTTTCTTTCAGTGGGGCGACCGGAGGTATTACCCCCAAAACTGAGTCAATCATCCATCACACTTTAAAACAACAAATATTGTAACAACATGTGTTCTTATAGAATCATATCCTGTATTGCAAATTTTTAACCTATGTCACTCACAATAGGCCTAAGTAAAAAGTTCCCTTGTCGTAGCTATTCGAGATATAGATATATACATTTTTTTTTCTGATTCTGCAGAAAACAAAAGTTTGCCGGATCATAAGTGTATGTAATGATTTTTGAAAGAATGGGACTTTCTAAACGGAACTTATGCTCAGTACGTATGTGTGTGTGTGTATGTGGGAGAGAATATTAGTATTGTACATAAATGAATATGGTGGTTGCATGAATGTGAGACGTAATGCATGATTTTTCACGTAGAGTACAAATAGAAACGTTTCACCAATTTATTGCCATCACAATTCACATACTTCACGCATTTCTGTCATTTTCAATACCTTTTATTTTGCTGAGGACAATAGAAGGTCTCCTGCTCATAACCATCGTGGTGTGTAGCTCCCACTAGTGAGTTAGGCCCTTTATCTTGTTTTACCCTCTCTAAAGATTCAAAATGCCTCCAGAAAAGTTTTCGCTGAAAGAAATACTCAGTCCAAGTATTCTAAGTACGATAATGAAGATCCTATGTAGAATCTTTGGCTAGTTAATTGTACCTTAATATTAAAAATAAAATACTTTCTGATTTTATGACAAAACAATTTAAAAACAAATACTTTCTCATGAAACATTCATTACCAGGTGTATGCATAAGTTTTTGCCGGTTTTTGTGGTAAAGAAAACACTTTATTTTCAAGGGAAATTAATTTGTTTTATTCAAAATATTGGCCATCGGCTTCTACACATTTCGTCAATCTTTCAGGTAATTGATGTATACCATGCCAGAAAAACTGCTTGTCTTTTGCGGCAAACCATTCGTTGAGCTAGTTTCCCACGTCTTCGAAATTGCTGAAGTGCTGCTCTGCGAGCGCGTGCCCCATTGATGCGAAGAGGTGATAGTCAGATGGCGCCAGGTCTGGGGAGTACGGCGGGTGCGGAAGGATGTCCCATCCAAGCAATTTCAAGGTGTCTTTTACTGGTTTTGCTGTATGAGACGGCGCATTGTCGTGTAACACAGTCACTTTACCATATCTTCGGGCCCCTTTGGATCGTCTTTCGATCAATACGTGATTTAAATTAATCATTTGTTGGCGATAGCGTTGTGCATTAACGGTTTCGTCGGGCTTCAAGAGTTCATAATACACAGGATTTTCTTTCGTGGCGTTGAAGCAGCATTTCACAAGTGACTTTGCGATTTTCCATTTGACGTTCATTCAAATCGTGTGGGACCCATTTACCCAGTTTATTGATCTTCCCCATTGCTCGTAAACGTCTGCTGATTGTTTCTTCTGACACATTTAATGCTTTTGCCAATTGTTGTTGAGTTTGAGTTGGGTCATCCTCCAATAACACCTGCAATTGCTCGTTTTCGCACTTTTGTGGTCTACCAGAGCGCGCACTGTCTTTCACATTGACATCACCACTTTTAAATTGTCGAAACCATGTATCACATGTTCTAATCGATGGAGCGTGTTCACCATATGTTTCTACCAGCACACGATGACTTTCAACAGACTTTTCCTTTTGATTAAATAAGAAAAGCAATGCGTGCCGCAAATGTTCTTTTTCAGACACAAACTTCGACATGATCACTGAACGATAAAACAAAGACGCTAGTGTTTGGCGGACTCAACTTGTGTGTGTTTGTAGTTTAATGTCAGACGAACAAAATGACGTAAGTGTCAAATGAATACGCTGCGTACTTTTAGCTGGCGCCATCTCTTAGTTAAACCGGAAACTACTTATGCATACACCTGGTATAATAAACACGTTTGTATAAACATGTGTTGGAGCGAAGCATTCAACAGCTGTTGTAGTCCCAAAGAATATATTTTTATATTTTTATTCATGTCACTGAGTGCTTTGTTCTTGCGAAAATTTTCCGTAAGTGTTTCTGTATAGTCATGTGGCTAAAGAATTGGATTCAATTTTGATACGCCTATTCGTGAGTTCGATTCCCGTTGAAGACTCAAGGAAAAATGTGTTTTAACATGTGTATTTTTATGACGGGCTCAAATAACAGTGGACTGAGACCGAGAGTTCATAAATCAACTTTCCCTTTTCCAAACCCGAGAAAATATAATTCATGTCACTCTTTTCTTTGTAAGGGTGTTTCTTTCTATAGTGCTCAGTCCATTTATAATGTCGATGCACTGTACCACAAAGGGAAAAAAAGATTATCATGTACGGTACTTGTAGTTATACCGTTTCTTTCATGTCTTCTGCATTTTGAAGCATTGCCTTACTTAAATCTTGTAGTCTATACAGAGCAACATTATTAGCAAACCAGCTCAAGGCTATTTTTGGGGAATGTTATATTACAAGTGAAGACCACAGGAAAACAATGTACTTTTTCCATTTTTTTTTTTTATTTTACAGTAAAGCGTTTTGAAAATTCATATACTCAGCATTATGTATGCCATCAAATAAAGATTTGCTCGTAATAAACGGTCTATGTATATTTCATGCATGATATTTTGTTAAAATTCCTTTCATAGATCTAACATTTGCAGGATTTCCCTCAGTTTCACCGAGCGAATGCCGGGATAGTACCTTTAGTAATGTCCTGGCCGATACATGCCTCATTCTGCACCTAAGCCATCCCGGCCTGATCCAAAGATGCCAAAAGTCCTTAAATAAAATTCACATTCAAACTCTTCATCCTGTCTCCTAGTTCAACCACTCGTAACGAAAGAACATGACTTTGCGAGAATACATACTCTGCATAGTAATTCGCATGTTAATTCTACAGGGTGGGCACAAAGTCCCCCCCCCCACTTAAGTATAAAATAAACTATGTAAACTGGAATTATATAAACTGTAAATATATGCAAACTGTGTACGTTATGCTACGATTGATGAATTGAAAGAAGCTGTGAGGCTTACTTTCAGACGGATTACTCCGGCAATGCTGAGCAGAATGTCCCACAGAACCTGGCGACGTAATAATTAGACATAATTAGCAATTAGAATGAGTATGTAAAGGGTAATGAAAAGTACATAATTGTGCGTTGCTCAACTTTCTCTTTTCTCCCTAAACTATATCAGCCATTTTATTATATGTTACATACTTATAATTATAGTACATTCTTTAAATGTTACACATATATTAAAGTACTTGTCTCCCCACAGAAAAAATACATAAGGAACATCCTTCCTACTCAAACCCTGTCGTGGCCACCCCTGTGTTACGTTTTGTGAGTGCCACGGATGCTTAATTTCTTTCACATTTTAATCTAAAAAGAATAAAAAAAAGTTTACATCTACATTTACGAGATTGAAGTCCACGTTGGTATAAATCTTTATTTCAAAATCGCCCCCACGAAATTTGTATGAGCACCCTCAAACCCCACTCTCGGGCACCCCTGGACCGGGTTTGGGTGGGAAAGAGCATGTTGGAAGGTAGTCGTCAGCCAGGGCCTAGTTTTATATGTACCATCCTGGGATTTATTTTCCATTGGACATATGCGCTGACTTTTACCGACCTTGGTTAAGAATGCAACGTGTCATTAGTTACCAAGTTTAATGAATTTAAAACAAATGTTTAAATAATACTGTTTTATATGGCCTATTATTATTATTTATACATTACGTTCATATATTTCAGGTTGTAAAGATGAACCTTCAAAATATACCATCTGAAATAGCGTTAATGAAGTGTGTCATACCACTGGAGTATGACCGCTTTTTCATGTATGTATTTATCGCGTTCTTTGCGTGCGATTTGGATTAGCTGATCATGGCTGATTTTCATGAAAGCTTGCGATTTGGGTGAGTAGCCAATTGAAACACGTGTTTTATTGTGTGTTTTACTGTAAGGTAAGTGTAATATGCGTTTCAATTGGCTATTCACCCAAACCGCAAACAAAGCAAGCGACGCAAGCTTTCATGAAAATCTGCTCTCATTCAAATCGCAGGTGAAACACGCGGCGAGCGCGTATATAAAAAGACGTCCTATATCTTTTAGGAACGGGCTTTAGAAATTTAGTGTTTATAAGTTGGCAATGCTGATTAACATTTCTTTTTCCTCTTCGCTGTTGGGAGGAAAGCAAATGTTGATCTATGATGGAATGCATGTTCTTTTGATTCAGAGTAAACATTCTAGAGACTTGTAGAAACGTGGCATGAATAGTTGTAAACCATCTCAAGTTGTCATTGCTCAATGTCACCTAAAAGTATTTATTCCACACACACAGCAGCAGCCTTCTCGCTCGAACGCAAACTCTGCGACATGACATGACTTGTAAAATGAAGCTACTGGATGACTGGACTGATATAAACAATGTTCTTGGGCTTGTCTGAAGACAAATGGATTTCTCATATTTCTTGTCAAAGGGCAAGTGACAAGCACACATTTTTTTTTTTTTGTTTTTTGTTTAGTCTGTGGTTTCAAAGTTGACATGATAATCTGTGAGTCAGTTGAAAACCCTTTTTTATTTGTTAGCAATGAGGAGAAACCTTTCTTTATGACACGAAGCTTGTTTAAATATCTGGTGAAGTGCTATAACTGGCGCTACAGCAAACGCCATGAATTCCCAATCATAAAACATGCTTTTATCTCTTATCAGGGCAAACAGTATACATTGAGAACCTTAACTTCTATTTTTTTTTTAAATCTGGTTATTTAACATTTATTATGGCAGCTAATATTTTTTTTTTTTTTGTCTCCTTGTTGAACACCTATATTTGTTGAATCTTTCTTTGATTTGTTGAATCTACTATATCGATTGAATCATGTTTTCATGATTTGATTTATCATTCTGGAGTGCTCGATCGCATTATAAATCAAGTTATTATCTGAATCCCGACACAAGAGGAAAGAATTAACCATCTATATCCCAGTTTAATCCAAAATGGACAAAACTCTCCGTTCTACTTCTAAGGATCTAAGCAGTAGTGTCTAAACATAGAATGTCCTATTAAGGCGAAGCCATTCTCACGCAGGCGCATTACTCCTTAAGCGATAAATATTACTTCCGAACAGATGCTTTCATTTGCCAATTTAGCAGATTGGTAGCATGTCGGGGAGCTAATACACACAGAGAACCTGTGATTCAACCCTGGTGTGGTTTTGTTTATATATATTTTTTTTCTTTAAGAAAAACAACTTTTCTCTTTTTAATATATATAAACGCATTAGGAAATTTAATAAAATTAGTGACCAAGGGCACGTGAAGGTTAGGTAAGTCAAGTACAGTGGTTTTTTTTATTGTACAGTCGATTAACTCGTGTTTTTTCAAGCTTTCGAAAATAGGACTTTCTGTGTTTAGAAGCTAGTGTTCTAAGCCAGTCTTCTTTTAAGTTATGGTCGCTGTGCAGTACGGCGGGCTGAACCACCCCTTTTTTTGTTGTTTTTTTGAACAATTTATTGCACAATTTACTCACCTTGGAATAATAAGCCGTATTACGTGCAGTCGTAATGTCAAACAGTGACTTGTCAAAAGGTGCTAATCGGCTCTAGGTGCTTTGCTTTCTGGAATATACACTAGATCGCAGTACCGTTTAAGGGCTATATGGCACCTAGTGTTTTAAAATTCAACTAACACAAAACACCACCTTGTGGTCCATCTTGAGCATATGATTACCTTATTTCATTCTTTAAGTTTTGTTGTAAGCGATATTGAGGAGGGAAATGTTTACAACTTGCTTATTGAAACTGGAGACTTGATATCTACATTTTACTTCCGTGTTCCCTTGCAAATAACCAGAAATAGTAACCTCCTTCATTGTACCAAGTCTAGGCTAAGTATACTGCAGCGTTCCTTATTCCATAGACTAGTAATTATGTACAATAATCTTGATTCAAATATTGATATTTTCGGATCTGAAAACATTTTCCATCGAACGCTAAATACCAATAACTTAGTTATTCATGTTATGTATTATAATCGTCATGTTATTAATATCAATTGCTGTGTTATGTGTTGTTCAAAATTTAATTTCATGTTATTTAGTTTGTAGTAATGTTATTTAGTTTGTTACAATGTTATTTAGTTTCTGTGTAAAATGGCAACTCCAGCTGTATCTGAAACTTAATAATAAATAAATAAATATTGTACCTTTAGATAATTCCAATAAACTCGACTATTTATTCTATGAAATAACTTTCAATATTTCTATTTGTCAAATTGTGGAGTCTTAACCCGTCAAGTAATCTGCAATTTTTATGAAATCGCGAAAGTAAATGCCACAAAAACACGTGTTACTAAAGATAATCCCTATGAGTAATTTGCTGCCTCCGCAGTCGGCCCACCGGTGGACATTAGTGGACAGCCGCCGTGTCGGATATTCGCCGTCGGTCGGTCCACCAACGGACAGCCGCTGTGTCGGATATCCACTAGAGAACAACGGTATTCGCCAAAATTGCTGGCAGACCGACAGTGGCCCGTCTTGGTGGTAGAAGTGCGTCATTAGTTTAAATACGACGGCGGTCCACCGGATTCAGGCGGCGAGCATCGCCGTGTTGCCGTCATTTTGCTCATGGGGTAGGTATTGCTCTGTTCGAAGGTAAATGTAACCTGGGCAAAATGAACCAATGGTTGTTTGCCATTGTCTTCCATCTGTTGGAAATGGAGTCTTAAGAGGCCTCTTCGCTCCCACCCCCATCTTTCAAACATTTTCTAAAATATTTCAAAATATAAGAACACCATGAAAAGTTCTAGAACATAGTGCGCTAGTAGTACTTACAAATGATACTATTGAATCCAATTGGAGTGATCTCGAAAGCTTCTTCATAGATAAGTGATAAGACTTCAATTAAATAATGACGTCATAATCTTTAAATACGTATCACTCATCTATGTACAGGATCTCAAGTTCGCTGCCAATTGGATTTCATAGTAATTTGTAAGTACTAGTGCACAAGTGCACCCATCAGGGGGAAAGGGGGCGCTCGCCCCCCCCCCCTAACCAGAGAAAATTACACAATGCAAGATAGAAAACAAAAATAAAATGTTTATATGTACTTTCCATATTTTATTTTTTATTTATTTTTATTTTATTTATTTATTGTCATCACAACAAGGTTTAGAGCCCAATTAGAGTGTCGATATTTAAAATGCTCCTTTAGATAAATTTTAAATGCTTTGGAAGACGAAGACATATCATATAATATCCAATTCGATACAAGTTCTACACATTTCATTGTAGGTAGTTACATATTCTCCAGATTGGTGACTTCGTCATTATATTGTTCTTGCCTTTTTGCAGTGGAAGAGACCAGTTGTCTACGTGAGTTTTTTTAAAGACGGGACACGAAACTGTAACAGTGATACTAAGACTGTGCCGTCTAAGCTGTTTTGAATTAATTTCCTAAGAAATAACAGATCGGAAATGCTACCTCTTTGCTCTAATAAACATAAACATAGTACATTTGTTTTGGTGTAAAAACGTTGTTAAATTTTCTTCCTATCCTTTTTACAAATACTCGAATTTTAAAAGCTTCTTAAAAACATTTGTAATATTAAAAACAATGTAACATTTGTTATGTGACTGTTAAACGTTAATATTATATTAAATGTGACACCAAGATATTTAATTACGTCGGGCCTACTTAATGCATACTTATGAATTTAATAATTAAATCTATCAATCGTTTTATTTCTAATGAATGATAAAACTTCCTATTGATTGAAAGTTATTGATATCACACCAGTTAGTAAAGTTGTCCAAACTATGCTGTAGTTTTATGGCATCTTCCATGGAATTAATTTTAGCATATATTTAAGGTCATCCGCAAATAGCACTTTTTCATTATCAGGTAAGAATTACGGTAGGTCATTAATGAACAAGAGGAATAACAACGGTCCAAAATTCGAGCCTTGCGGGACTCATGGCAGTACTGTATATTCCTCAGAATTGTTTTCCTTAAATAGAACAGACTGTCTGCGATTAGTTAGATAAGACCATGGGTTAATCAAGATAAGATGAGTTAATCAAGGATGAAGAGAAGTGATATTGATTTAATTTACCTAGTAATACATTGTGATTAACCCTGTCAAAGACCTTTTCGAAATCAATATAAATCGCATCGACTTACTTTCCTCCGTTCAGCGAGTTTTCCATCAAATCTGTAACAATTGCAAGGTTCGTTACCGTGGATTTTTTTTATGAAACAATGCCATGTTGTTTATTATTATTATTAGACTTTTATTTTACATGGCAAAAGTTACGGCTGATAGCCTTGTCTTAAACTTAACCATGGTACATAATTTACATATCAGAAGTAAAATACACATACATACAAAATCCTAAGTTGATAAAACATATATACAGACACAATACACACACAATAGCCTATAACTACGACAAGAATACAACAATAACAATAATACATGAACCCTTTCATATTATAATGAATCTATCTCTCTTCTCATTTTCCCTCCCTTCCCACTTTATCGATACAGACCCAGTTTAGAACCCTCTCAACCCCAAGCCCCAAATACACTCCCACAAACACATACACACAAGGACAAGTTAAAAAAATAAATGAGATAATACAAGGATAAAGACAAAACAAATTAAATGTACCGCATTTGAAACGAAGATACAAACTGAAGCACGAGTATGGAGAAAAATAATAATTAAAAAAAAAAAAAAAAAAATGAAATTTAACATTTTTTTACTTCTATGAGTAAGTGACAGGAAGTGACTATGAAGCTTATTTCGAAAGCTGCTTAGGGAGCTGGCTGTGCGAACTACCGAAGGAAGATTATTCCACTCCTTGATTCCGAACACCACAAAAGATTTAGAATAGGTCTGAGATCTGTGCTTTGGTATTCGCAGGGTGGCATTGATTTTCGAGCGGGTGTTCATATTGTGAGTGAGGTGCACCGATTCCAGCATAGAAGCCAGGTATGTAGGAGATCCTAGAGTGACAACCTTGTAGAACTGCAGTAGAAGATGAAACGTTCTTCTCTCTTTCAGTTTCAGCCATGCCAGTGCAGAGTATCTGCTTGATACATGGTCATATTTTTTATCATTGAAGATGAACCGAACACATCTATTTTGCATTATTTGTAATCTGTTTGCTAGAGTAACAGACAGATCATTATAGACTGTCACAATAGTCAAAGATCGGAAATAAGAGAGATTGTATCAAGGTGATCTTAATTTGTTGAGGAATAAAGTTTTTCAAAAGATTGAGTGTATGCATTTTCATATGCACTCTTTTGGATATTAGTTTCACATGTTCTGACCATGATAGAGTTTCGTCAAGAATAATACCGAGACTTTTGACTTTATCTTCTCTCTTTATTTCCTTGTTCCTAATGTAAACTTTTGGTACATCCAAATTTTGATTTATTTTTGCTAATATATTTGGAGACCCCATTATTATACATTGAGATTTGCTTGGATTTAGGGACAAACCATTGTATTCTGACCAGACGTGTATGTTTTCAAGATCGGAATTGATTTTGCTTACTGCATTGCCAAAATCATTGGGTTCAGACGTTATGTAAGCCTGTACGTTATCTGCATATAGATGATAATTGCATTCAGTGAACTGAGATGCAATATCATTCATGAACATCGAAAATAATAATTGACCAAGAACTGATCCTTGTGGAACTCCGGAAGAGATGTTCTTCCACTCTGAGCAAGAGCTGTTCGATAGAATAGCCTGTTTACGATCTGTCAGGTATGAGTGAAACCATTGGACTGTATATTTGGCGAAATTGAAGTTGTGTTCTAATTTAGCGAGAAGGATGTCATGGTCAACAGACTGAAAAGCTTTACTGAAGTCTAGAAGGGTTAAGATAGTTACTTGTCGATTATTGATGGCTTTTCGGATGTCATCAGTGATTTTGATAAGTGCTGTCATTGTATTGTGACCTTTCCTAAAGCCTGATTGTTTCTCACTAAAGAATTTGTTTTGATCTAGGTGCTTTGTGACTTGTTGGTGTACGATAATTTCTAGTATTTTTTAAAAAGATGATAGCTAATGGGCCGGTATTCGCGAAGTCCTGATGGTATGTTTTTCTTCGGTATTGGCCGAACGTAAGCTTGTTTGTTTCCACACTGATGGAAATATACCTGTTAGAATGGACTGATTTACTATTATTGTCAATGGATTCAAGACGTGTGACACGATCATTTTGATAAATTCTATTGACATGGAATCTGGGCCTACAGCAGAACTTTTTACCTTTTTGATAGCCTGATGTATCTCTATTGGGGAAACACAAGAGAAATAGAACGTATCATTTTTATTTTTATTTTCACCTCTGTTAGCAAGTTTTCGAATAGTTTCCTGTTTCAGTGTCTTATCAATACAACTAAGGGGTTGGGAAAAGAACTCGTTCAAAATATTGCAATCCTCTGAAATATATTCAGTCTCATTCTTTATATTTAAACCTAAATGTTTAGTTGAGAAACCGCAACTATGTTTAGTTGAGATAACTCTCTTCACATGATTAATAATTCGTTGATATACAATCAGTTCAGAGATTTTGCAAAGACTGGTTGGTTATAGGTTATAGGCCTGTGGTTGGTAATTTCTCCTCTGTCGGTTGTTTTAGGTATAGGACAAGCCAAAGTAGATTTCCATTTGTTATGGAAAATACAAGTTTTTAGTGCCATGTTGAACGCAATCAATAGGAAATATTTAAATGTATCAATACATCCTTTCACTATATACGAGAGTATACCATCAGATCTAACTGTCGTTTTGGATTTTAAATTCTTGATAGCCTTTTCTATTTAATTCAAATGTATTTGATCAACAGACAATGTTCTAATATCTTGGTAATCCCTAGAATTACTATCAAAATTACTGAACGATTGAGAAGAGGATACAAATACTGATTGGAAATACTGTGTAAACATATGAGCTATTTCTTCAATTTTACACAAATCCGACCTTCAAATTTTATGGATTGGGGAAAGATGTTTTGTTTTTAATACATTTCCACAGTTGACCTGGATCATTATTGATATTTTCAGAATTTGATATAAAGGTCTTATAGGCTATTTTTATGTCTTTCTTGACTTCCCTACGCAATCGAACTAATTCTTGATTGTAGGGTTTTGAATTTTTAATTTTGTATGTAGACTTTACATAATAAATTGTTTTAGCCTCGAGTTTCCTAATAACGTCTTTAGTAAACCAGCACGGGTACTTTGGGAAAAAATTTTTTTTTGCAGGGGACACATTTGACAAATATTTCATAAATAATATAACGTTTACTAAGTCATTAACATTATTATACTCTTTTAAGCATTCCCAATCAACTTCCAGTAAACTTTAAGGCGAGTTAAATGTACTTCATGACATGGTTCTTTTTGCTCCCTTAATTTGGTACATATTGTCGTGGATATCCTGTGGCGCCCTTGCTAGTGCAATATGTTCTAAAAAATTTATAGTGTTTTTAGATTTTGAAAAATGTTAAAAAATGGGGTGGGAGCGCGGAGTGCCCTTAAGGATATAACCTATAGTTTAAAGATGATTGAGAGTTAGTATGTTCAATATGCCCCCATTGTGATCCCGTGACTCTCAGGCGACATGTGAGAATCGCTCATTCACTGGGGACAGAACAATTTAGTATGCTTTTTCCTTTATATTTTACCTGTGAGTAGCAGATATGGAGAGTGGCAGTTTGGTTTATGTAAACAAACTGGGTTAAGCAAGCTAGAAAAAAGTAAAATAAAACTTGATCACCATTGCTAAATATTTGACTGTAGATGTTCCAAAATATTGCTAGTCTTAAGTAGTTATCGGGGGGAAAATACGTGGCCAAATCCTGACACTTTAGAATTGAATCACCTGACACGTTCGTGAGTGAGAGGTCCTGTTTGGACTCTCACAAAATCCCACTAGGATAGCTACAGAAGATGTATAGGGCACCCTGTCTCAAACGACATCAGTTGAAGATGGGGATACGGCGTTGGACCAATATTTCGCAGTCTCTCAAACAGCACGAACCAGCGTATGATCAACACTCCAGACCAAAAACCTGTTTTGGTCGAATGTCGTGTTGCTCCAACACCGTTTCTACGAAGTGTTGGTCTCATGGCGGCATTGGTCCAATGCATTGTTGGTTCTAAGCAGGTGCCCAAAAAATAGTTTAAGATAATTATTTTATATATCTACGGCGTTGTCTATTTTATTGTTGATGGTATCGAGTTTTGGTCCAACGTCGTGATGGTTCAATGCCGTGTTACTCCAACGCTGTGTTGGTCCTACACATGTAACCCGTGCAAGATATTACAAGTGGATATCCCTAACAGATCCATCCTACACCTTAAAATAAGAAGGGTGTAAACGAGACAATTTTCAAAAAGTAGAGGGGAGGTTACTGCAAATATGCAATAGACGTTATTGAGCTATGTATTTTAAAAAAGGGTATAAGTCAGTGGCGGCTCGTGACCCAAATAATAGGTGAACTACCAAAAAGTTCATCCATCAACACACTCCTACAATCCTTGCTCATCAATTTTTATCATGGCTTACCGATAATGACACTATTTGATCTAAGAAGATCTTGACTAACTTTCTAGATGAGGCCCAACTAATACATATTAATGCCAATTTACTAGATGCATATCAAAATAACGAGTGAAATGGTACTTCACTAGCTTCACCTTACAAGTCGCCACTGGTATAAGTTCACAATGTGATTTCTAGCCTCGTACTGTTTTAAACTATGGGATTGAATTCTGTTATGTGGAATACTACTTGGAAACATGCGATCTGCCTGAAACAAATCATAAAGAAAAATCAAAACCGAAAAAAAAAGATTGTTGGTAATTATTTAAGAAATTAGAAACCGACTAGTATTTACTATCTCAACAGAACAATTCAACTTCATTCACAATCTAGTCGTGGTCATACTCTTCAAGACTGGATCCGTTTCAACTAGTTCCGATGCACTTTGCTTTCATTTCAGTCTGTTCTGTTGTTCAGTTCGGTTCTGATCAAGGCAGTAACGTTGGATGCGATCATTCATCACTACATTACGCACCCAAAGTTTTCATTCTATTTCTCTGAGAAGAGAGAGAAAAATAAGAAACTAGTAACACACGCGTTTTAGCATTTTAGAATATTTAATAAGTGATATCTGCCTTTTAATTTATGATAATAAAATCAGAGTGGAATATGAAGTTCCTGCTTAATGTACTGATGGAATCTCCACTATCCTAGAAGTCACTTTCCTGTGCACTTTCCTGTTGTTGAAGGCGCTGTGGAAGGTCTCATATCGGTCGGATGTTTGTATTCAACACCCAGATAATCACCATCGCGAAGTAATTTACGATCATTGGTTGGTCTTGTTTCAAGCGTGGAGACACCAGTTATCAAAGGAAGTTGACTCGGGTCCTCCAAGGTAGAAGGGCGTTCACTCTGGTCGTCTTTCTTCTCTTTCTCACACCGACAAGACTGGTAAGGAGTAGGTGGTGGCGCTGGAGATCTCTTTGGAACCTCTTTCTTTTTGTAAAGGTCTTTATGCGCTACATGTGGGTAGACTGGTTGATCATCCCATTTCGGCGGTTCAATCTTCTTTGCTAGACTAACCTTTGAAGTTTGTTTTTTCCCACAGTTACAAATAAATTCACAGTTTTCAGGTAAGTGGGTTTTCTCATACTGGTTCATCTTCAGGGGACATTTTGAAGCTAACGGCGGATCTGTCTTATGTAAGGAACCTCCTGCTTCCTTTGAACGAGGCTTGCTAGCACTGTCGGTTTTCTTAGCTTTGCTCATTTTGGTCTTCTGTTTTCAGACGTTTTCCTTATTCTACAGAGAATGAGTGCCCCTTAAGTTCTTGTATATATTTGGTCATAGTACTTATCTTCGTTTGAGCCACATATTCTGTTTTAATTCACAAGAGGTCTTGCCGTAATGTGTTAGTTGTATATGCATCTGGCTTTTTCCGTACGAGAATTTAAAAATACGCAAAATTTAGGCGATATATGTCGCAATTTTTTTACCCAAGAAATGGAACTTAGTTCATGGTATTTGTAAGATCCTTTGCTGACAATATTTGTTTTAGTATTCTTAGGGTAACTTAGCAACAAGAATAAGTCATTGTTATTTTTTTTGTTAAACCAACATTTTATCTTTATTATTGTTACTTTTTAATAGTGTTTATGCAGGGTTACCATATCATTTTTTTTTACCAGTGGAGGACAACAAAGTTAAAAATGGAGGACAGCTGTGATTTCTTTCTTCCAATGGAGGACGACTAAGCTAAGATTGGTAGACAACTATGGCTACCTTTCATTTAAAATCCCATAAAGGAACACTGACGAACAGAGCAATTTCTTATCTTCAAATTTCAGTTTCTACAGGACAAGTTACACAAAATGTTACATTTTTATTGTATCTTACTATCAAGTAATAAAATTTAATAAAAAAATGGAAAGTGTTTACCAGATAATGAACCATTTGCTTGATATTTTAATAACGAACATTTTACTAAAATTAAAAGTTTGGCTCACAGGAGTACGAATATGTCCAATTGGAAACTTTTTTTAACATGACCACAAGAGAATGAATGACATTTCAAGATATTTAGGAAAGGAGGACAAGTCCTCCAAAAGGAGGACGTTTGGTAACACTGGTTTACATAATATCCGAACTAAAAAGAAAAAAAATAATCGGTTGTTGCTGTGTTAAATGAATCGTCACATGCAAAAAAAGGTGATATGTGACAAATTTGAAAAAAGAAAATGTATTTTGTTGTGGCAATCAACTCATATAGGGTAGATACATAAAATGTGGGAAAAGAAGACATACCACACTGTTCCTTGCGGGTGATACCATATCCTCTTGCTATCTACTCATTGGACTAGGGAAGGATATTAGTTTTTGGAAAGCTGAAAGCAAAACGTTTTCAGGAAAAACTGAAAACGAAAAAAATTATCATGAAAGCAGCATTTTTAAAAAATTTTTTTTTAGGAAATGTTAAGTTGAAAAATATCTGGTGTAGTAAAAAGTAATCCATTATTTTTGCATGACATTGAAGGCTTGACTTACCATAGTTAGAATGATCCGATTTAGGTCACATATGCGCCGTTTTGTTCGATAACGTGTTGCCATTTGGAAGGTAATATCATGATGCCTCTCTCATAGAAGCCCTTGTCCCTATTGGCAAAAAATTGAGACAGTCGATGTTCACAAGCCTCTCTTGACGCGAATTTTGCACCAGCAAACGTGTTCGCCATGGACAGGAACAGATGGTAATCACTCGGTGCCAGGTCCGGACTA
>JAGDQP010002240.1:39951-107736 GCA_022664845.1 Lepisma saccharinum
TTATCAACATTTTCGACACGTGGCCTTCCAGTGCGTGGTACATCTTTGACGTCAAAATTACCGGAACGGAATCGACGGAACCAAAATTGCGCGTGATTGGCTGCTACAGTATCAGGACTATAAACACTATTCACATTTGCAGTCGCCTGGCTTGCGTTTTCGCCTTTATCGAAGAAAAACTGTAAAATATAGCGTATTTTCTCTTTGCTAGTGTCCATTTTGACGCGCGCTCACACAACACTGAGTCAACTCATCACAACTATCTGAACAGTGTTTGTAGTACGCAATCTCATCGTTTGAACGCCATCTCGTTGAACCCGATCGGACTTATACAACGCGAGCTACAGATCACTGAAGCCATCTATTGGCAAAATAATGGATTACTTTTTACTACACCAGATATATACTAAGGAAATAAAATGATGGCATCGCAACTTATTTTACATTACATATAGTTGTGCAAGTTTTAATATTACATCATAATATGCACATAATTATTAATGACTCTTCTATTTGCTTATAACATATTTAATTATTCTTATATACAGAGAGAAAAATCTAATTCAGTATTGGTTTTTGACAAATTATTATAAGTTCTACACATCCAAATTAAAGGTGAATTAAGAAATGCTTCAGTTCTACCTTTTGTAATATAAAATGGAGTTCTCATTCGAAGGTTTGTTTGTTTAACATTGAAACTTAGTTGGCTCACAAGTCTTTGATCGTCTATGCTACCGTTTATTAACTTAAATTAGAAAGCCATTAAAGCAATAGTACGCCTTACGGATAACAAAGAATAATCAAATATATTTAATAACTCATTGTATGACATATTTGTTTTAGTGAAACTATTATTAATTGTTTTGTAATACAAATATCTTAGAAACTTTTTTGAATGCGCTCAATTTTTTTTATCGTACTGTTTGTAATAAGGTGACTATACAATAGACGCATATTCCAGTTCGCTGCGAACAATACTATTAAACAGAGTGACTCAAGCCTTTGTCGTACTAATTTCTCTTGTATTTCTTTTTAAGAAACCCGACTTATATGCTTCAGTGGTAATATTTTCTATATGTTGTCTAAAACATAATTTACTATTCACAAATATACCTAAATCGTTTACATAACTAACATTCCGCATTACAATATTATACTCGTAGTGATAATTATGGCTCTTTCTAGAAATCGTAATACATACACAATTACTAATATTAAAAGCCAACCTATTTTCAATGCTCCATTTATGACAACTATCCAGAACTGCCTGCAGCAATAATCTATCTTTTATCATCTTTGATCTCTTTATAAATTTTCATATAACAGGCATCTTGTATACGTGATAACAGCAGGCAGATCATTTATAAATAGTAAAAATAATAATGGGCCGAGATTAGATCCTTGGGGTATGCCTGAAGTAATGTCATACACTGCAGAATTAATTTGACTAAATGATACGTACTGTTTCCTACCTTGCAAATAAGAACAAATTAAAAACATTAATTTATGTGAAAATCCCATATTTGCTAATTTATTAAGTAATATGTTATGGTCGAGTCTATCAAAGGTCTTTACAAAATCTGTGTATATACCGTCCACTGTAGATTTATTGTTCAGAGAATCTGATAGATTTAAAATGAAACTTACTAATTTGTTACTGTGGAACGTCCAGAATGTCGAAATATATGGTTGAACATGTTTGTAAATTCTACTATAAATTATATGTTCAAATATTTTGTCAGAAGCGGATATGAGAGATATTGGCCTGAAATTTTCAATTTTATCTGGGTTACCTTTCTTAAGTATTGGACAGACCTTGCTAGTTTTCCATATTGTGGGAAAAGTAGACGTTCTTAAAATAAGATTAAATATATGTGAGAGAGGTCTTATAAATACGTCTGCACATCCTTTAAAAATATATGTAGGAATCATATCAGGGCCACTTGATTTCGTAGATTTTAACTTTTTAATAGAGGCTTTAATTTCATTGTTGGTGATTGTTTCAACTGATAGACAATAAGAAACTTTTAGGTTACTTCCATGTGGAATAACGTAAGGAGCAGAGTTAGCAGGATATACACTTCTAAAATATCGCGCAAAACCATCAGCTATTAATTTGGTAGAATTTAACTTTTGATTATTATAATACATACAATTGATAGTGTTATTATTCGTCTTTTATTCAATATAAAGTTCGAAAATAATTGAACATTGTTATTTAGTGTACCCTCAATTTGCATTATATATTGTTTATAAGCTCGGGATAACTTACTTTTTAATTGTTTATGCAACTAAATAAGCATATTGTAGTTATAAGCTGATAGATTTAATCAAAGTTACATAATTATCTGATAGATCTGATAGATTTATCAAAGTTATATGGAAGAATGGAACGTATTTCTTTTCTTACATTCTTTTCTTTAGTTCACAATGGTACGTGGTGTCCTCAAATCTTGCAACGTTAATTTAACTCATTTCTCCACGTCATACAATGATGCAAATTTGCTCAGAGACGTAAGTCGGGTGACAATAAAATTCTATTATTACTTTAATATATTTATATATTTCAAAAGCATATTTTAATATGATTTTTTTTATCCTAAAATAAATACTAGCCTCCAACGATGATAAGTTTGACTGGTTGCAGAACATTTTAGGATTTGGGTCACAAAACATTAGCTTGAGATAAAGTATCCGAACACCGAAATAACTAAAAAAAATACAATAAAAAACCCTTTAAAGACATACTTTTCTAAAAAAAAATCGTGCTAAAAAGTAAAAAAATAATTTTGTTTATATATGACTAAAAAGAAAAGCATGGCGGCGCCAATTCAAGAATTTATAAAGTGGATGTATATGAGAGCGCGTCCCATGCTTTTCTCTCTAGTCATGCATAAACAAAATTATTTTTTACTTTTTAGTGCGGTACGAATTGTTTATAAGAAAAGTATGTCTTTAAATAGTTTTTTTAAAATTATTTTTTCTTTCACATTCACATTTCTAAGAGCTATTCAGTTCTTTTGTGTTTCCTGTAAAAATCTTGTTTTTGTCGCATAGCTATAATCTTTTTTGCATAATGACGATTCAAATGAGAAATAAAGTAAGATATCACATTTCGGAGAATGATGAACGACCTGAAATGTATAGGGTTTGCGTTGTCTCATAATAGCTTTAAATACATATTCTCACATGATTGTGTACCAGATTTTTATCTTTCTAAGCGATTTCTTTCTAATTTTCCAGGGTTAAAATTAAGACGTTGTCGGTCACTATTGACTTTACGCTGAAAGAGTGTATTTCTGTGATGAAATATCTCTTTGCCAAAGATGTGAAGGATACTTTTAACACTTTTAACTACACTATAGGGAACAATGAGCTTTCATATGCAGTGGTGGAACGGTGGGTGACTCGATTTCGGGTAGCTCATTTTACCACCGACGATGAAGAAAGAATCTTTTGGTGAGAATCTTCTCAGAAAGTCTGAGCAAGGACCTCTTGTAAGATTGTGGACACTGGTGATGAAATAGTTTTCTGGAAACAGGCGAAAAGCAGCTAAATACACAGCAGAAACCCAGAAAATATCGCAGCAGCACGTGCTTAGATAAAATTTGCATAAAATCTGTTGATTTTGGTACGACCCGGAGACCAAAGAGCAGTCTAAAATGTAGAGATCTTCCCGACCAAAGAAATTCTGAATACAAGGGTTTGTCACCAAGGTATAATGTTCTGGAAGAAGATCACATTATGTTCGTGGATTATCTACAAGGGATGACACAGTCAGGGTATTTTCTATTATTGTTATAATTTCTGTACGTAAGAGCCAGAACCTCGTAAGTCCAATTTTTGCCAAAAAGGTGATTAATGCAGTTTTATACACTATTCGGAAGACCTCCCACGGGAGAATCTATGAAGCATATGTCACAACTTCTTGACATCATTTAGCGGTGTAGAGTTGTCAGTTCTACGACCTCGCAGCAAAGGCAGACATTCAAGATATCATCCTCTGTCCATCTCTGAGCCTTGCCGATGCCATTTATTTTCAGCCTCAGGGTGGTAATGATGAAGCTGCTTCCCTTCACCATGATATTTTTCTTCGGGGATTATCTTCCCCGAATAAATGGGCATACAATTGGACTGTTCATCAGCTATTCACGGATTTTAAGAAAGCTTATGATTCTATTAAAAGGGAAAAGTTATACAGTATTCTGGTACAATTTGGAATTTCGAAAAAACTTGTTCGAGTTGTGAGGATATGTCGGGTAACAGCCATTATGAGGATAACAAGCAAAAAAGAGGTCATGGAAGTAATAAAAAGTAATTTAGTATCGGGCTACGCATGTTTCTCTTCAGTGCACACGCTCCTAACCTCGCGATCACTGGCCGCGATTGCCGGTCAGAAGTGTGTGTGGGGGGGAAGGGGGGGCAAGCTAGCCTTTGAATAATTGCATCAGTGTAAAATAGGCCTATGTATGATTTTCTAGTGGAGTTTTCAAAAGTGATATTGCATAAATAACAGGATATTCTTGTACAGCATTTATAATAAATGGGATTCTTTTTAATTGTTGAAATGTATTCATACGTGGGCGAACTGCGTGATTGTGATCAGTTTTGGGCTGTTTGTTTTCATTTTGTTTTATATATTTTTGCACATTTTATACCTAAATACACATTATAGTGTATTTTCTCCCCGCATACATATTTTACCAATTGTTTAGCAAATTAATTTCGTGTGTAATGATTTTAAGTAAATATATTAATTTTAAAGAAATACTGACTGAATTTAATGTTTTCCGTAATTTGTTGTATTTTCTACGTTTAAACTTTAGCATACATTTTAAAATTTCTATGTAATTTTAATACTAATAATTATAATAATTCACAGCCATATTCAATCCACTACTGGATGAGGCCTCTCCCGGAGCGAGGAGGTAGTCTACTACTCCCACGCTGACCAGACGGGTTGGGAGAGGAGAGCCGAAGCTCTCACTGTGATCGCCACTGTCTTCTATTCACAACAGCTCCCCAATTGTCCTCACGATGCTGAGTCAACACCGAAATTATAAGCCCCCACCGAGAATCGAACCCTGGACCGCTCGCACCGAAGTCGAGCTCGCTACCGACTATGCTACGCAGGAGGCTCTATCTAATTTGAATATAATACAAATAAATCCTCGCCGTTGCATTTTTAAAACTAATTGCTTATCGAAATTCAAATTCGTGGTGATAATATCGTGTGTTGCAGAAAGAAGTTTCTCGCGTTGTAAAGTTTTTTTTTTACCTGACAATCAACAATGCTTTCTATTTGAAAATCAGAAAATGTAAAGTGCTCTACACTGTAATGTCAGGAAGAGGTGCTCGCCTTGTATTTGGAATGGGCAGACCCTGTAGCTCGGATGGGGGAAAAACGAAGATTATATTCTATCTTTGTTGGAAGGCCGGAAGGAAAGAGACCATTGGGAAGACCGAGTTATCGTTGGGAGGGATCTTCGAGAAGTAGGTGTTCGTGATGAAATCTGGCTTGATGTTGCCCAGGATAGAATCGAATGGCGAAGGTTTCTTAATGCTTCGATGAACATGCGAGTTCCATAAGTCATGGAGTTAGTTAATTCGGAAAGCCTCAGATAACAGTCGCATGATTTTTGTTGTAATGTAAATAACTAAATCTATTTATTTAGTAAGTTTGATTATTTAGTTTCTATGTGAAAGGAAATAGTTTTTATTATTCTCGAAAACAAGGCTTTATGACTTAAGCGGTTCTGGCTGTCAGGTACAGATGTAATAACAGGGCTAGCGAGAGTTCGAGCTATTTTTTGAAACTACAATTTGCGCAATGAAACCACCTTGTTACGAGTATAACACTTTGACACACGGCGGAACAATGTACTGCGGAAAACAGTTGACAACCACAGTCTAGAATATCAAATCTATTACACATTAAATTACTATCACTATATTATTTAAACCTTTCACTTAATAACCCACTCCTACCAGATACTCGTACAACAAATTTACAAAGACACTGATAATCTGTTACATTGTACAGAGGGTGGGGGCTACTGATTTAAAAAAAAATCATTATTTGTCTTTCAGTGATGGACAATCAACGATGCTGTAATTAATTTGAATCGTTATTTATACAGGGTGGTTATGAAATGCAGCGACAAACTTAGAGGGATGATAGTACATCAACAAATGCGGAAAAGAGTCATAGTCACTGAGGTGAAAATTCAGCCCCGGTTTCCGAGCTATAAGCTGACGAAAGAGTGAGAAAATGAACTTTAGAACATCATGTAGGAAGTGTGGAAAGAAAGCATTGATACAATCAGGTAACTATGTTCTACGGTCTGTAAAGAGGTTGGAACATTACTACTTTATTAAATTTGAAATAACATTTGATAACTTTTGAATAAAGTTAGTATAACTATTATGACTTGGCAACACTGAAAAATACAAAATAACCCTACGTTAACTACTTAGATGACACACTGCGTTTTAGTAACCTGTTCTCTGGTGAGAATAAGATTAATTCATTACATCTTCCGGGACATGTTAGATATTATTGTATGAATGTTTTGCAAAGGCTCTTAAACCGTTCAACCTATCGCGAGAGTGAGACACTAGTCCTCCCTTGCGCAGCTGCGAGCGCGAGAAATGACTTCACTCATTGCGAGGCGAGTGCAAGAACGACCTGTTTCTCACCTCGCGTGAAACATTACGGATGGAAGAAGGCGAAAGGGAATATTTGTCAATATTGGAAAGAAAAAGGCAGTTGAAATAAAATAATCTAGGGTCTCGTTTAACCAAATTTGATGGAGATTCGGCTAAAAGAACATTCAGTTAAACCGGAAACAGTGATGGTAAGAGAACAACTTTTTACATAGGTCTTCTACTAAGTATAAAGTACAGTACAGCACATTCTACTGTATTTACAAAGAACTAAACAACTTTAATTCGTTGGTACATAGTATATGCAGAAATGAGAAAAATAAAACTATTAAATCTTACAGCACTGCATTCTAAAACAAAAAATATATAAATAATAATAATAATTGCTGTTGTTATAATTATTATTATTTACTGCATCGAAATTCGGTTAATCGGGACTCTGGTGTATAATGAAAAGAAAATGTGTGTATGGGTTTTATGTACTTTGTAAGTGTGTGTGTACGACAGTACATGTCTTAATATAAAGTGTATGTCGAACGTACCTTCACTTCCCGTACACTAAACATTCACCAACACCAAACACATGTTCTCACTACGGCATCTCCTTATAAACTGTATGAAATACTCCTCGAGACCCTTTAAGCACGGTACCCAAGTTATCAGTGTTGCCATTTTATAATAATTCACTATAATCGAAAGCTTTTATACCATTTAATATGGGGACACTGGCTACTACTTAATACTGAAATAAAAATCATGACAATTATTGTTTCCGGCCCAAAAATTTTAATTACATAAAATAATAAATGACGGAGGATATAAAATTATTTTAGTTTCAAAATTATGATGTACTTTAAAACATTTATTGTAGCAGCTGAAAATTATTTTATGTAACTAGGCATAAAGAATATCAACGTGATTTGAGAAGGTGAAAACCCAGATACACAAGGGTAAATTTATAGGCCTACCTAAACATTTGGATTTTGAATATTCATTTGTGGTTGACAAGTAAACATGGCCTGATCTCAGCCTAAACATTAGACATATAAGACAAATTTAACAGTTCAGCATTAAAAGATGATTATGATATGAAGTCTGTGGTTTCAAAATTTGATTATAAGGAATGTTCTGTTTCTCAGAATATATCTTGCATTAGTTTGAAGAGATAATCCTTAAATGAGAAACTTCTTTGTTTACTATTCTATACAAAAAACGTTTCTAGCACGTAGAGTGAATTTTCTTTGCCGGACATTGCTCTCCTTTGAATGCTGCACACAATTTACTTCGTTGAGTTGTTTGTCTATTTGGTGTTCTACAGGAAAAATATTTCATGCCGTTAAGACCTGCACATTGTTCTCCTTTGAAAGCTGCACACAATTCACTTCGTTGAGTTCTCTGTGTGTTTAATGTTCTACAGGAAAGATCTCTCATGCCTGAAAGAGCTGGACATTGTTCTTCTTTGAATGCTGAACACAATTCACTTCGTTGAACCGTCTGTGTGTCTGATGTTCTATAGGAAAGATCTTTCATGTCTGTAAAAGATGGACATTGTTCTCCTTTGAAAGCTGCGCACAATTCTCTTCGTTGAGCCTTCTGTGCGTCTGATGTTCTACAAGAAAGATCTTTTATGCCTATAAGAGCTGGACATTGTTCTCCGTTAAAAGCTACACACAATTCTAATCGTTGAGTGGTTTGTGTATCTGGTGTTCTATAGGAAGTATATTTCATGCCTTTAAGAGCTGGACATTGTTCTCCTTTGAAAGCTGCACACAATTCACTTCGTTGAGTTCTCTGTGAGTCTGATGTCCTATAGGAACGATCTCTCATGCCTGTAAGAGCTGGACATTGCTCTTCTTTGAATGCTGGACACAATTCACTTCGTTGAACCGTCTGTGTGTCTGCTGTTGTATAGGAAAGATCTCTCATGCCTGTAAAAGATGGACATTGTTCTCCTTCGAAAGCTGCGCACAATTCACTTGGTTTTTCCGTCTGTGTGTCTGATGTTCTATGGGAAAGATCTTTTATGTCTATAAGAGCTGGACATTGTTCTCCGTTGAAAGCTACACTCAATTCACTTCGTTGAACCGTCTGTGTGTCTGGTGTTCGATAGGAAAGATCTCTCACGTCTGTAAGAGCTGGACATTGTTTTGGTTTGAAAGCTGGATGCGATTTACTTTGTTCGCATACCTGAGCTGGACAGTCACTAGTTCTTTGAGAAGCTGGGCATATCATACTATCTTTGGCCGTTTCATTTGCGTGATGTTGTTTAACACTTTTACGTCGTGTTTCGTTAGAACGCTGCTGTTTAGGAATGCTATTGTCTGAGTATTTACACTTGTTATTACGAGTGCCCATCCTTAGACTTTTAGCGGCAGAAGAAAGTTTACTGTTACCAAAACTACGTGATTTCAGTGACCTAGAATTTGGTATTTGTATAGTATAATATTTGGGACGGTCATAGATTCTAGGTGCAGACATTTTATATCGTTGCGTTTTTCGATATTCTTGCCTTGCCGGACATTTCAAACAATGAAAGCTCGTACAATCAGAAGACTCATTAGTTTCCTTGGGAGTTTCACTTTTTCTCATCCGCTTTAGAGCTGGACATTTATTGTTTCGAATATTTGGACACTTAATAGTTTTTATATTATCTGAACCAAAATTACTTCTATTGTTTCTTTTAGGTTTATTGGTTAGACATTGACATTCAGCAGTACGTGGCGAAAGAGACTCTGTGTCATCAAGAAGTGGTTTCCACTGCATTGCTGCAGAACAAGCTCCATTTGCTTCAAACGGACACTTTAAACCAAGCTCAAGGTTCCTACATAGTACTTTTGGTTTCACTGTATCTTTATCATCAAGTCCATTGGATATATCAGATAATTTGGCATTGTCACATTGAGATGCCTTGATGACTCTTGCTTTATTGTTTGAACATATTTTAATGGTATCATTTGTACATATAACAGGTCTGCGAAAGCTCTGCATGCCTGTTCCATCCTCTTCTTGCTTAAAACACGGACATTTACACTCTTTTAAATATTGAGATCCCATTTCTTGTGGACTTCACATATAGATGACGGACTAATTGTCACTTTTCTGTCTAATGAAAGATCCCTCAATAGATTCTGAACTTTCTTCTCTATTTGAAGTGCATCTCACACTTTTACCAGACATTTTCGGAAACCATTACATATTTGCAACTGAGGATACGAATTGGAAATGGCGGCGATATTTTTACGAAATGGATTTAATCTCTTAAGGTTTAATTTTCCTTGCTTTTACCTCCTTAGGCGTATTGGTGGTGTGAAGAACATAGGATTTATGTTGACTTGTAGCTTATGATAGCAAAATAACATATCGAGAACATTTGATTTGCAATTTTGGAAGTATCATATATCACTATAATTTCCCATGGCTTTCTAGACATCTGAAAAGAAGAAAAGATGCTCATTAAAAGTTTGTTATGGATGACTGCCATCACAAATACTAACTCTATGATATAATTACTGTGTTCATCAAAGGTTATCATTCATTGACCCTGAAATTCTGTAACTAACGTTATTCATTCGTTTGCTTGTTATCAATTTTGGTTTGTTTTCTCGTGGTCTATTGTATCAAAAGGTACTTTTTGAACATTTGAAAAGCTCTTTTTTATGTATCTTAAATATCGAGTGTAGTAGCCAAGGGGCACAAGCGACATGAAGATTTAAAACGTTTGATGTACTGTTTTATATACAACCGAAATATGTGACAGAAAATTACACCTTAAGG
Source organism: Lepisma saccharinum (assembly GCA_022664845.1). Taxonomy (NCBI): domain Eukaryota; kingdom Metazoa; phylum Arthropoda; class Insecta; order Zygentoma; family Lepismatidae; genus Lepisma; species Lepisma saccharinum. The sequence goes on from JAGDQP010002240.1 coordinate 50,392, forward strand.
TACAATGTGCATGAACACCTTAAGGTCCAACGTTTCTTTGTACAAAATATGAGTTTTGTGCCACATATATTTCGCGTTATATGTAAAAGATTACCTCCAAGACTTCATATTCATCAACGTCACTTTTATTCCTTGGCTTCTGGAATCCCCATTCACAGAAAGTATGAAGTAAGGATATTGTTTGTGCTAGTGTAAGGATCAGTACTGACTTCGAAAGTAATTACGTCAGCCACCCTGATTAAAATTTCTCTAGTTTCCAGTAACTACACAAGACGAGTGTAGGGTCCAGGGAAGCTACTACCTAATATATTCTCGTATATGGGACAGAGCAACAGCTACCAACATACTGTAGCTGTAGAATGCTGTACAGTGCGCCAGAAAACTCAAATATGACGGAAATATGCGAATTACCGCAAGAATCTGTCAAGAATGCTTCAGTGCAAATATTGCTATAAAGGAGAACATGAGAACTGCAACTGCTCGAGCGCGTATATTCTTCTTCGAATGTTCTCACATAATAAATCAGCTGTATCCACTATATCAGAAAACACACAATAAGTTCAATATTTTAATTAAAGCAACAGCAGTAGAAGCGCTAATATTACATTTAAAAAGTCATTGCTTCATTAAAGGGTTCAATTACCTTAATGAAATGTTTCGGTAATTTCGTTACAGTGAAACTACTCACTTTGCCGAAGACAAGGTTTCAATATTTTCGCAAATCGCTAATTGAAATTGCTAATTTACCGTACAAAATTACAATACTTTTGTTAAGAACACTGATAATGGTCATGTGCATTTTCGATATTTTTTTTATTAAAGGCAATAAATAAAATAATTAATAACTTACTAATAGAAACAATGTATTAGAACCCTGTCGGTTCACATGTTCGTTTTACGTGTTGGATCACGTAACAATGTACTTAAGATACTTTAAATTTACGTTGCGTTAATCTTTTATATGCAATAGTCTTAACTAAAGTGAATCTGTTGGTAGTTACTGATGAATGTTTGTCGGAAGGGTACAGGTGCTCACTACGGCGAGTCCTTCTAAGCCACCATGAATACTTCTCGACACCCTACGAGCACTGTCTCTAGTAGCCCCAGAGAATCCCAATTCTCAGTGTTACCATCTTATAACAAAATTAACTTTATCCGAAAGCGATTTATACTATTCATTATGGGCGTACTTGTTACTGTTTAATATTCGAATGAAAATGATGATAATTTTTGTTTCTGGAATAAAACTTTAACTGCACAAAACAATAAATGACGGAGGATATAAAATTATTTTAGTTTCAAAATTATGATACACATTAAACATTTATTTTAGTACTTGCAAATTATTTTATGTAACTAGCTATAAAGAATATCAGCATGCTTTGCGAAGGTGAAAACACAACGGTAGCTTTATAGGCCAATCTAAATATGCTGGATTTCGAATATACATTTCTGGTTCACAAGTAAACATGGCCATTTAACAGTTGTGCATTAAAAGGTGATTACCATATGAAGTCTGTAGTTTCAACATTTGATTAGAATTAATTTTCTATGGTTTACAGTATATGATTTACACTAGTTAGAAGAGATAATCATTAAGTGGGAAAATTTTGTGTTTGCTATTCTATAAGAAACACGTTTGTAGCGTATGGAATGAATTTTCTTTGCCGGACATTGTTCTCCCTTGAAACCTGCACATGATTCACTTCGTCGAGCCGCCTGTGTGTCTGGTGATCTATAGGAAAGATATTTCATGCCTGTAAGAGCTCGATATTGTTTTATTTTGAAAGCAGCACACAAATCATTTCGTTCAACCGTCTGTATGTCTGATGTTCTACAGGAAAGATCCCTCATGCCTGTAAGAGCTGAACATTGTATTAATTTGAAAGCTGGATGCGATTTATTTTGTTCGCATACCTGAGCTATACAGTCACTAGTACTTTGAAGATTTGGCATATCATACTATCTTCGGCTGTTCCTTTTACATTTTGTTGCTTAACACATTTACGTCGTGTTTCGTTAGAAAGTTGCAGTTTTGGAATGGTATAGTCTGAGTATTTACATTTGTTATTACGTGTGTCCGTCCTTAGACTTTTAGCGGCAGAAGGAAGTTTACTGTTACCAAAACTACTCAATTTCAGAGACCTAGAATTTGGTATTTGTATAGTATAATATTTGGGACAGTCATGGATTCTAGGTGCAGACATTTTATATCGTTGCCTTTTTCGATAGTCTTGCCTAGCCGTGCATTTCAAACAATGAGAACTCGGACAATCACAATTTCTTGCTACTGCTGGAGGCTCACTAGTTTCCTCGGGAGCTTCACTATTTCTCATCCGCATTAGAGCTAGGCATTTATTGTTTTGAATATTTGGACAGTCAACAGTTTTTATATTATTTGAACGAAAATTACTTCTATCGTCTCTCTTAGGTTTAGTGTCTAGACATTGACATTCGGCCATGGCAGACGTAGGTAGAGAATTGCTCCATTTACGAGCTTCCCTTACTTCAGAGGACATAAATTGATCAGCAGTACGTGGCGAAAGAGACTCCGTGTCATCAAGACGAGTTTTCCATTCCATTGCTAGAGAACAAGCTCCATTTGTTTCAAATGGGCACTTCAAACCAAGCTCAAGGTTCCGACATAGTACTTTGGGACGCACTGTATCTTTATGATCAAGTCCATTACGTACATCAGATAATTTGGCATTGTAACATTGACATGACTTGATGACTCCTGCTTTATTATTCGAGCATATTTCAGTGGTATGATTTATACATAAAACAGGCCTAGACAAGCGCCCCATGTCTGCCGCCTCCTTTTCTTGCTTAAAAGATGGACATTTACATTCTTTTAAATCTTGAGATACCATTTCTTGTGAACTTCACATGTAGATAATTTTCACCTTTCTTTCTCATGAAAGATTACTCAATAGAATCTATCTTCTCTGTTTAAAGAGCGTCTCTTCGGAAACCATTACATATTTCCAACTGAGGATACCAATTGGAAAAGCGGTGATATTTCTACGAAATGGATTTAATCTTCTTAAGTTTTAATTTTCCTTGCTTTCACAGGGATAAGAAAAAAACTATTTTACTTCTTAGCCGTATTGGTGGTGTTAAGAACTCAGAATTTAGCTTGACTTGTCGCTCATGATAGCAGAATAGCATATAGTAAACTTTTTTGGTTTGCAAACTTGGAAGTACCATATATCACTATATTTTCCCATGGCTTTCTAGACACCTGGAAAGAGGAGAAGATGTTTATTAAGGATTTGTTAGAGATGACTGTCATAAGAGATACTAACTCTACTTATTGGTAACTGCAAGCTTGCTATCCTCAGTGTGGTAGTTAATATTTCTCTTTTATCTTCCTAAGCCTCCTAATCCAGTCTCAAGGTGGAATGTGATCTTCACACTAGTGATTTCATCATTACGTCACAAAATATAAAGCTAATGCTACCTGACGTCATATGCCCTTTCATTTTTTAGAAAGTACACTGAGAAAAATTTTCGTACACCATCTTACATTACAGACATGTAAAGTTGATTTTGTCCAAACTGAGGAAGTCCATAGTTTTGGAATATAAATAACAATAATTGTACGTTTGCAGAAACCGAATTGCGAAAATGACATGCTGCATTTGGTCTTTTTCGAAAAGCCCATAGTACGTTATACATGTCTGACAACGAGAAACCTCCGAGTCAGTAATATTTAGACAACATTCCAGACTGGACTTGGATACATACGACGTCATCGAAAACATAAAAATGTTTCGAGAGAATCGAAACATTTTAGAATCCAGTACGTACAGGCTTGGAATCCAGAACGTATTCTATGACAAATGTAATGAAACTTGCGATAGAAAATTAAGATAAAGTCTAGAAAATGCGTTTTTGCCATTACAATGCATACAAAACAAAACATCAAAATGCCTCGTGTAAGAGATAAAATCAGGCCAGGAAAGATATTTGGTCATTATAATGAGACATTCCTAAATTGTAAAGAGGGAGAATATTTTTACTGTATAGCAATTTTTACAGAGAACGAATTTTCAGTTATTACATGTAAAGGGGAATTGTGTACAATTTAAACGTACTACAGACTTTGCATCTATAAAGCCTAGTAAAGAAGTCCGTAGAATACAAAATATAAGTAATGTAAAATCTTAAACATGGGCAGAGACACAATCAGGAAGGTACAATTTAACATACGTACGGGAAATGTCATTAAAGTATATCGATTGCTGGAAGTGGTTTGGGAAATGTGTCCATACTCTCTTGTTACTTTAACATTACCATACAGACAGAAATACAGTACTCATGTCATTAGTGGAATAAAGGCGCCATGATGTCATTGTTCCGATAATTCCAAGCGAAGTGCAAAATGGTTCTCAACACGGAGACGTTGGAGAGTTGTGTGCTTAGGATGCTTTGGAATTAGGTATGGATTCCTACGTATCTGAATGTTTACAAAAAATTATGTACCTTCAGGAGGCAAAACAAGTTCCTCCTAGGACAATATTACAGTATGTGTAAGTCAATATTCAGTGGTTTTGTAACATTATTTCCTGGATATACCTAGGTAGATGCATACAGTACATGGAGGAAAGTAGTATTTCACAGAAAGAGCTCTATCTTGTAATGTAGTAGGCCCTTTCTAAGGACTCTGTCACTACAGTATACACTGGATTAATATATACAGGGTGCTCCAATCTTCTTGAACAGTCGACTTGTCTAAAAAGCAGTGACCAGAATGCTTTCTTTTTTTCCTGAAGTAAATGTCAAGGTGAGTAGATGGAATATCTTTCAGGAGGTTCAACATTGTTTGTCATCTTGGAATTCGTTCTTTAGGATTCAAATCAAATATTTTAATTGGAAATGTGATGTGAATTTTGGGCTAGAATTTTGAGAGAATACAATGGTGAATGCCATTTTGCGAAATCTCTTAATATTGACAAGTCAGGATTGTGTCTGTTTGTAGACAACTATCCAACGGTAAGAGGGATGACAAAAAGACTTTCGTCACTCTGTGTCTTAAAAGTTATAGCCAAAATTCATGTCACAAAGGGCTATTTGTATGTAGAATTTAAATAATTATTTTGAAACCAAAGGGTGATTCCAAAATTTTAAATGATGTCAGCAACCTGGAAAATGTTAAACCCTCCCACAAAGGACATTTTAGCCATAAAAACATCCTCATCATTTGGTGCTTTGAAGAAAAGTTGACCGTTCAAGAGTTTTGGATCACCCTGCAATCTGCATACATTGAGTTTAGTACGTACTGAAATGATGTAATATCCTTACAAAGGGTAGGAGGAAGTACATGGTTATATTACAACACAGAGACATTTCTCTGAAATAATATTTTTGCAACATACTAAATGTATCTGTATGCATGAAGTAATGTCACAAAATGAGGAAAGAATTACTTATTACCAGTGTTCGATTTGTTATAAATTACGAAGAGGGATCCTAAGACTAGTGGTTGTTGGTAAGTTTCAACATAGTGCCTGTTTAGTAGAAATACAAAGATTTTATCCCAGGTTTGGGTGATATTCGGAATCAGCAACCAGGGATGAAATCATCACGCACCAGGGAAAATCCCCGGCATATACCCTGGAAAATCTAACACTCCTTATTACACATATTGTGACGTACCCTTATCAAGAATCCTTGTATTTTTGTCCTGAAGGTATGCATTTTTAGCCGTAATCCTTTGTAAAAACTACTGCACTAAGGACATAATGTGTATACTGTCGAGACGACTTTCCAAGAATTTTTGTAACAAATACAATATTAAACGTACTAGTTCCCAAACCGTCTCCAAATGCTGACGAATATATAAATTGCTTCCAAATAGGTTCGTAAAAAAACAGTCTGAAAGACTACATTTCAGTGCTATTTAGTGCAGCGTCCTTTCTATCAGGAGTTTTGTGCAGTAGAGATTGCAAGCTTTACAAGCAGGTTGGTGATAAGAGTCTGTATATAAAAATAATAATACAATGTAGTCGTAAGATTTTGTCTTTCCTTACGTACTTTTGTCCATACTCACTGCAAGCTTTGCTATGCCCTTTGGTGATAATAATCTATGCGTAAGGAATATAATACATTGAAGAAGTGGGTTCTTTTCTTTCCATCAGCACGTTTGTGCAGTCGTGAATGTAAATTTTCGCTATCTTCTTGCTGATGGAGTTCGCGCATAAGGACAACAGTGCTGTCCATGACCGAGTTTTCCTCCTTCTTTCCACGTTTTCTCAGAGAAATATCTAACACACCCGCGTTAGTAATAGTCTTATACTGTGATTTTGGTTATGATGACACATAAACTTTTAACGTGGCACGTAATAGTCTCGCTTCATTACTACTGTTAATATCAATAACACTATATGTTTCACTGGCTAGCGTCACGAGCTACTAACGACGAGTGTGGAAAGTTCCAGCTTCGAAAACCCACTGCAGACGCGTTGAAAATCTACAAACTCAGTGTTTCTTTTGGTCAAGTGCAAAGCGTGCTTCTGAGCCGTTGAACAGGTTGGCCAATACAACGTTATAAAAATTAAATTGCTCATCGTCTACTTCTTGCCGGTGAAGACTACATTGATTCTAAACGTCGAAAACTTATAGAACATGCGGACATTTAGGTACATATACAACGTTAACATTACGTAAGAGGACTAACTTTGTATCCACCGTTTTTCAACGTTTGTGCGCTTCTGGAGCTTTGGACCGGGACGGGATGAATCTAACTTACAAAGATTTTTTTTTTTTATTTTCGAAAAATATGAACGTTCACACTTCTGTAATGAATTATTTGCTTTACTATTATTCCATGTATTTTCAATGTCTATTGCAATAACCATTTCTATGTGCAACCTCCTTTAAATGAAAGAAAAACTTAAAAGCGATTATTGCATTAGACATTGAAAATACAGGCAATAATAATAAACCAGTTAATTCATTACAGAAGTGTGAAATTGTTGCACGAGCATTAGCTCCTAACCTGAAAGTACTCATGACATTCCCTGATGTTTCTTTTTAAGTGTATAGGATATTCCAGCGGTAAAGTGGTCGCTTCCTTGAGTACTAGAACCAGTTGACTAGGAGTCAAATTCCTTTCTTAACCAAGCCTTTTTTCACAAAGCATCAGTGAATGATCGACTCCTATAGAATGTGTAAACACCGAGTCGCTAGCTTCAGACATGTAAACAGTGGTGTCACGAGAAAGAAGAAGATTTACGAATGTTGTTTGGAGAAGGCAAAATAAAGTCTTTGGGCGTTAACAGCGCAATTAAGAACACGTCATTGACCTCAAGTGTTCAATTTTCTTGTTTCTATTTTATAAAGAAAAATTGTAACAGGTGTTAAGCAGCTGTCATGCAGTGTAATGATAGTATACTGGCTAAAGTCTCCAATTTTCAAGTGGACGGCTTGGGTTCGATTATCAGCAAGCCACGGTCTTTTCTCGTATAAAACGAAGCTTGGAAACATTTACAGAAGTCAGAGATTCGTCTCCGGTTGGAGAACCACGATATAAGATGCGAGAATCAGAGAGTAAACATGTTGTGTTCTCCCTTCTCCCCCCACACACTTTGTGTATGTGTATGTGCTCATTCTGTACCTGCGGATTATTATAAACTCTAGCTCATTAATGTTCTAGTTATTAGAACATTTTATTTGTTATAGGTGGAATCTAACACTGACATGTTCGGAACAATTTTTTTTTTTAAAGAAATTAGTAAAAACTAGCACCCTTTATGTTTGTTTGGAGAGATGAAATATTTTGTTATATTAGTTTGGTACAAAACTTGTTTCTTTATCAATATATTATTATTTATTTATGCTTTATTCACATTTGAAATGTAGGACATATATGGTTTGCTATACCCATTAGAGTCATGGCTGTTTTGCGTTTGAACATTTCTTGCTTTTCATTTAAATACTATTTGGATTTATAATCTTGTCTCCTTCTGTTAGAAATTTAGTAGAGAAATATTAACCATTCATTTTCTTTTTATATTTGATTTACATTAGTGGGCTAGTATGGAAGTTATGGTCTACGGCACTTACTGGGTTTATTACGATGTATTCAGAACTACTATATTCTATGAACCTCACTAAATTTTTGATCGTAACCAAGCATATACAAAGCATGTGTGCTAATCTTTTGACCAACGCTGACTCATCCAAGATGTGTTTCAGAACTACACTTTTCCAGCGGAAATTATGAGTATTTAATCTGACCACCATCTTTGGTCGCCATTTTGAAAATGTGAGAATGAGTTTTGAAATCATCCTCCCGTCTACATATTCGAATGATCCTGACAAAATATATAACATCTGAAAATAGATTCTATCTTACTGTTGGATTTCTAAAATACTTTATAATTTTAGGTCCTTTGATTCTTTTTACTACGTTTTCATTCGTTATTTTTCTGTTATCTCTTCCCGATTTCTTGTTTTCTCTATTCTTCTCTGTCTCTGTCTGACACACATCCAATAGTTTCATTTTTCGTGTGCGTTAAATATCCCCTACATCATGTTATGTATAGAGTTTCATCTCGCTTTTATTCAATCATTTTATCAATAGTAATACATGTACTGCCATGTAGTTCTTATGCTTTTTTCTTTTGCTGATTTTCGTTATGTGTGAGACACGAACGAAAGGAGAAAGATGAGTGTCCACCATTCACGGTTTCACGATAAGAAGCTGTGGTTTGGATGGAGTAACTGCACGGAGATCTTCTGATGCGAAGTGTACCATACCGGCTTTTGATTTGTGTAACTGTGGGAAAAAAGCCTGGTAAAGCTTCAGTCAAGATAGGCGGAAGTTGGGATCCTTCCCAGAACCTTGTGATCGCTAAGAAAATGCTGTTCCAACTGAGCTATGGCCACTCGATCTGTCTCGGTCATATTGACTCAACATTAAAAGAGGAATCTGCCGATTAACGGAACGACAAGTTACATAATATACTCGTTGAATTTGAATTTTATTGAAAGCTTTTAGGTACATTTGGCTCACGCTGGGAAAAGATTGACGAAATGCGGCAGGGAGTCGACTACCACCCCTGTACATGCCTGGTGTGACTGAGGAAAACACTGGGAAAACCTAATTCAGGACAGTAAGCCCCAGATAACGACCCGAGAACCTCCGAAATACGAAGCCAACGTTTTACCAAGTAAGATACAACCGCTGGGAACAAACCATACTCGTATCGATTATCACACGCACAAACACACACAGATGTTTGTCTGGAAAGGGAAAATTCTTCATGTATCTCGGATGTTCTCCATGTAGAGAAAGATATTACATTTACTATAACATCACACGCAAGTAAATGATAAACGTAAATAATAACATATTATCAGAAATTATGAAGAATGAATATCAAGCACTGTCCCCAACCCCACAGCATACCAATTCTTGGGCCATCTTATAACAAAATTAACTTTATCCAAAAGCGATTTATACTATTTAATATGGGCGCACTCATATTCAAATGAAAATAATGACAATATTCTTTTTCCGGACGATAAATTTAATTGCCTAAAACAATAAATGACGGAGGAGATAAAATTATTGTAGTTCCAAAATTATGATGCACCTTAAACATTTATTGTAGTAGCTGCAAATTATTTTATGTAACTAGCTATAAAGCATATCAGCATGTTTTGAGAAGGTGAAAACACAGTTACAGAAGGATAGCTTTTAGATTTAGAGTATTCATTTCTGGTTGACAAGTAAACATTGCCAAATTTCAGCCTAAACACTAGACACATAGACTTCCAGAAAAAAATTAACAGTGGACCATTTAAAAAGGCTATTATGTTATGAAGTCTATAATTTCAAAATTTGATTATAAGGAATTTCCTATGTTTTCAGAAAATGCCTCGCCTGAGTCATCTATGTGTTTGCTGTTCTATAGGAAAGATCTTTCATGCCTGTAAGAGCTGGACATTTTTTTTGGTTTGAAAGCTGCACACAATTCACTTCGTTAAGCCGTCTGTGTGTCTGATGCTCTATAGGAAAAAATCATTATATCTGTAAGAGCTGGACATTGTTTTAGTTTGAAAACAGCACATAATTTACTTCTTTGAGCCGTCTTTGTGTTTGATGTTCTATAACAAAGATCCCTCATTTCTGTAAGAGCTGGACATTGTTTTGGTTTGAAAGCTGGACACGATTCACTTCGTTTAACCATCTGTGTCTCTGATGTTCTATAGAAAAGATACCTCATGCCTGTAAGAGCTGGACTTTTTTTTAGTTTGAAAGTCGCATACATTTTAGTTCGTTGGGACATCTGTGTGTCTGATCTTCTATACGAAAGATATCTCATGTCTGTAAGAGCTGGACATTGTTTTAGTTTGAAAGCTGGACACAATTCACTTCTTTGAGCCGTCTGTGTGCCTGATGTTCTATAGGAATGATCTCTCATGCCTGTAAGAGCTGGACATTGTGCTCGTTTCAATTCTGGACACAATTTATTTTGTTCGTATATCTGAACTGGACAGTCACTAGTTCTTTTAAGAGCCGGACATGTCATAGTATCTTCGGCCGTTTCATTTACATGGTGTTGCTTACCACTTTTACGTCGTGTTTCTTCAGAAAGTTGTTGTTTTGGAATGTTATTATTGTCTGAGTATTTACATTTGTTATTTTGGGTGCCCATCCTTAGACTTCTAGCGTCAGAAGAAACTTTACTTTGGCCAGAAGTCCGCGATTTCAATGCCCTAGAATTTGGTAATTGAATAGTATAATGTTTGTAACGGTCATAGATTCTAGGTGTAGACATTTTATATCGTTGCGTTTTTCGATAATTTTGCGTAGGCGGACATTTCAAAAAATGAAGACTCGGACAATTAGAATTTCCTGCTACTAGTGGACACTCACTAGTTTCCCCGGGAGCTTCACTGTTTTTCATCCCTTGTAGAGCTGGGCATTTATTATGAATATTTGGACAGTCAATAGTTTTTATAATATCTGAACCAAAGTTACTTCTATCGTCTCCCTTAGTTTCAGTGGCTAGGCATTGACGTTCTGCCATGTCAGACGATGGTTGAGAGGAAGGTGGAGAATTGCCCCATTTACGAGCTTCACTTACTTCAGAGGATATAAATTGATCGGCAGTACGTAGCGAAAGAGACTCCGTGTCATCAAGAAGTGGTCTCCACTGTATTGCTGCAGAACAAGCTCCATTTGTTTCAAATGGACACTTGAAACCAAGCTCAAGGTTCCTACATAGTACTTTTGGTTTCACTGTATCTTTATAATTTGACATTATCACATTGACATGACTTGATGACTCCTGCTTTATTATTTGAACATATTTCAATGGTATCATTTGTACATATAACAGGCCTACAGATGCTCTGCAGGTGTGCTTCCTCTTCTTCTTGCTCAAAACACGAACATTTACACTCTTTCAAATTTTGAGATCCCATTTGTTGTCAATTTCACATATAGATAATGTTCACATTTCTTTCTAATGAAAGATTACTCAATAGAATCTATCTTCTCTGTTTAAAGAGCGTCTCTTCGGAAACCATTACATATTTCCAACTGAGGATACCAATTGGAAAAGCAGCGATATTTCTACGAAATGGATTTAATCTCTTAAGTTTTAATTTTCCATGCTTTCACAGGGATACGAAAACACAATTTTACTTCTTGGGTGTATTGGTGGTGCGAAGAACTTAGAATCTAGCTTGACTTGTCGCTCATGATAGCAGAATAGCATATAGAGAACTTTTTTGGTTTGCAAACTTGGAAGTACCATATATCACTATATTTTCCCATGGCTTTCTAGATACCTGGAAAGAAGAGAATGTGCTTAATAAAGATTTGTTAGAGATAACTGTCATAAGAGATACTAACTCTACTTATTAGTAACTGCAAGCTTCTCGCTTGCTATCCTCAGTGTGGTAGTTTATATTTCTCTTTTACCTCCCTAAGCCTCCTAATCCAGTCTCACGGTGGATTGTAATCTTCACACCAGTGATTTCATCGTTACGTTACACAAAAATAAAGCCAGAACTTTAGACTACCTGACGTCATATGTCCTTTAATTTTTGAGAAAGTACAATGAGAAAAACTTTTCTATACCAGTTAACATTACAGGTACGTAAAGTTGATTTTGCCCAGACCCAGGACTTTAAAGTTCAGAGTTTTGGAGTCTAAACCAAAATAATTTGTGGTTTGCAGAAACCAAAATGCGAAAATGACATGCTGCATTTGGTCTTGTTCGAAAAGTCCAGAAGTACGTTATAATTGGGTCATTCCATGTGAAATCGACCACTTTTCTCAACCATTTTGGATTTTTTAGTTTATATTTGCACCATAGATAGCCCTGTTAGTAAGCAGCACTAAACAATTTTTATTTTATTTTTATCAGTAGCCATGTTGAATCTAGGCTCACTTTTCTTCACTTCGGCAGGCAAAAATAGGGGTTGTAATTAAAAAAAATGCCACTGCTCTCTTCTCATTTAAAATTTGAAAGTTCTGGTTTTCATTGGTTGAAAGAAGATATTTTGGGCTTTTAGAGAATTTATAAAAAAACTGAAAAATGTTTTTGAAATCTGGATTTAAGGGGCCCATAATTCGACCTTACTCATGAGTCAAATCATAGTTTTTATGGAATATTTAAAGTGACTTGTGGTTGAAACTACAAGTTGTAATGTTTTGTGTTCGAACTATGCCTAGTACAGTTTCTAAAGATATAGGAACAAAGTTTGGATTTGGCGCCCTTCCTAGCATTTTTTAGCCTCAAAATGGAGTAAAATCGAAATTTCGGGAGTTCCAAGGTCAAATTTCCGAAAAGGGGGACCAGATAGAAAACTGGCACTGTACAAAACGTGTAAGTTTCATTTTGTTGTTCGAAGTAGTATAAGATATAAGGTCTCAAAGCATGAGCAAAAGTAGTAATAGATAGGCAATCGGAAATACGCCATAAATGACCTAAATTTAAATTTTTATGCTTATATATTTTATTTTATTTTAACAGTCGCATATCAATGCTAAATTTGCATCGATAAACACCAAAAGAGAGGAGACCTCCTCTTCGTACGTCACAACTGTTATTATTGTAATTAGCCTTAGAAGTAGAGAAAAAACTGAGGAGGTATGTGTAACTTAAAGTACATTGGACCCAAATATGTATTTTAAATTCTGTTTCTCTTTGGTGTTTATCGGTGCAAATTTAGCATTGATATGCGACTGCTTGAACATTTGTCTTAATCTTGGAGGATATTTAACATTGATCAAAAGAAGATTTTTTCCCTTGATTCAAGAAACACATTCCACCTTCAGATTTTAGACAATACAAGACAGATGGCCATTAAGACGGGAGCACTTCTTTCCTTTTCTTCTTCTTGGACATAGGGTGTCCTCTCTAATGGAAGGAGGCTCCGTGTCATCAAGAAGTGACCAAAAGTTTCCACTCCACTGCTGCAGAACAATCTCCATTATTTTCAAATAGACACTTGAAACCAAGCTCAAGGTTCCTACATAGTACTTCAGGTCGCACTGTATCTTCATCATCAACTCGATTCGATATATCAGGTAATTTGGCGTTGTCACATTGGCATGGCTTGATGACCTGTTTTAATTTTTGAACATATTTTAATGGTATCATTTGTACATATAACAGGCCTAGTTTTCTTCATGTCTGCTGGATCCTCTTCTTGCTTAAAAAATGGACATTTACACTCTTCTGAATCTTGAGATCCCAATTCCTGTGAACCTCCCTTACAGATGACCAAATAATTGCCACTTTCCTGTCTAATGAAAAATCCCTTAATAGAATCTGCACTTTCTTCCCTATTCAAAGAGCATTTCACACATTTGCAAGACATTTTAGGAAACCATTACATATTTCCAACTGAGGATACCACCAATTGGAAACAACGGCAAGTTTTTACGAAATGGATTTAATCTCTTACGGTTTAATTTTCCTTGCTTTTACAGGGATACGAAAAAAATAATTTTACTTCTTTGGGTTTATTGGTGGTGCAAAGAACTCAGAATTTACCTTGACTTGTCGCTTATGGTAGCAAAATAACATCGAGAAGTTTTGATTTGCAAAACTTTAAGCACTATATTTTCCTATCGCTTTCTAGACACATAGTAGGAAGAGATGATGCTCATTAAAGGTTTGTTATAGATGATTGCCATAAGAGGTACTATCTCTATGATATAATCAGTCTGTTCATCAAAACGTATCATTGAAACTGAAGTTCTACACCCAACGTTATTCATTTGTTTCCTTGTTATCTTTTTTAGTCTGTTTCCTCGCGGTCTATTGTATCAAAAGTACTTCTTGAACAATTTGAAAAATTTCTTACGTATCTTTAATATCTACTCCGGAAGTCAAGGGATACAAGTAACACTGACAAATTAAAAAGAGTAAGAGATCATTTTTATATGTATCCCAAATAATATGGGGCACAAAATTGTAATATGTGGTACAAAGAGACGGTAATGTGTCCATATACAAATTGATATGTTTGTGTGTCACATGTATTTAGTTTTTTTCTTTTAAATACTGTCATGTATCCATCTTGAATAAATAAAATCACAGCTTTCTGACAAGGCTGATTATATTTTAATAATACAAAAAGAAAACAAATCGTAACGGTGTCGGAAGTATACCTACCACCTCCATCTTCAGACTACATTAGAGCAGTCTGAAGAAGGAAGTGGTATACTTTCGAAACTGTAAATCTTTAGTTTGTTTTTGTGTTATTAAAGAGTAATCAGCCATGAAAAAAAGCTGCGATTTTCTTTATATTTCGGGATAAATATAAAGGTTACCTCGAATTCTATTTTATTCATCAACATCACCTGCATCCTTTGGCTTCAGGAAGCCCTCATTTACAAAAAGTATACAGGAAGTGTATTGTTTTTGACAGTGTAAGAATCAGTACTAGGTTCTAAATTAATCACGTCACCCACCCTAACTAAATTTTCAATAGTTTCCAGCAATTGCACAAGGCGAGTGTAGAGTCCAGGAAAGCTACTACCCAGTCAAGATCCTCACTTACCATAAAAATAAAAAAAATCGATATAAGTAAAAGCAGTGAGAAAACTTGTTTGTATTCTCGTCACTGATTTGATAGCGTTTGAAGTCCACAGAAAAAAAATGTACTTTGTCCATTTGATTGATTTTACAGGCGAGCATTTTAAAAGTGCATAATTAGCATTGCGAATACCGGCACATCAAATAAGGATTGGCTTGTAGCAGACGAACTGGGAATGCTATCTTCATGCATAACAACGTGTTAGACAGGCCCTTCTAAGAACTAACTAATGACACTCTTATCTCAAATTCGCCAAAAAATTGTATCTAGAAAATTTCGAGGACGAAGAGAAAATGGCATTTCTTCATAATTGAAAGGCATGGGCGAAAACAATGATAACCCACATTGAGCATGAATTAATATATTACGTTAGGAAAATTCATTCTGCCATACCGGCATATGGGGATTTCTCATAAAACAAATTGTCAATATCCTGACATCTGTTGTTTTTAACTCGAACTCTTTCCACAGTTCATCTCACATGTGTTACCATTGTATTACTGTGTTCAACTCATTTTATGAAAATGAGGGTTATCACTGTCTTTCCCCATGCCCTTCAATTATTTCCGTTGGCTACTTTTCAAATGAGGAAGTTCCTGGGTCCATGTGATTATAATAGTGCATAAGTTAAACACGAAAGTGGATTCATATAATTATAATTAATTAATTAATTTGAAAGCGAGAAGGAGAAAATACTTTATAGGCATAGCAAAAACATCTCTAAAGTGATAGGAAAAGGTTATCGTAACATTCAATAACGTCCTTTTTATCTTCAGATTTATGATTTTATAATAATGATGATGACAGTAGCTGTGTGAACGTGGTCACGTGTTCAACTCCAATGTGAGTCCATCGAATGGAGCTGTTCGTTGCATAGTTTATCAAAAGCTGAAAACTTCGTCCTCAGAAACTCACTAGATCGCTTAGGATATTAATAACCATTCAAGCAACTCAGGAAGTACTTTTAGTATTTCTTCTGTTATTTCTGTTTTTACAAAACGAGGAAGCTTTATTTGAAACAAAAGTGTCACCTTGAAACTCGTATGTTCTAAATATAAAGCAGGTCGTATGGCAGTATTAAACAACGAAATATATAATTGAGTGGGGTGGAGTGGCTGAACGCTCGCCGATTCTGAACACGCTAACATTTTACGTTTGTTCGAGAACTCTATAGAGGCTAGTGTACGAGTAGATGCTGAAAGTAGTAGATAACTATTTGTTTATGTCTGGTAATTCGGCAGAATAAAACCTGAAGCTCATTGGAAAAATATATAAAAAGGAAACTATAAAAATGGTGAGTACTATTGCTAAGAAAACGTTAGAGGAATTGTAGATATCTATGACGTACTAGACGAGTGCGGTGAAACACATTTCAACAACAAGCTAGAAGCTACCTCGTTGTGCTGAAAGAATGCGTTGACTTTACCGCTCATCAATTTGCTACGATGAGACACGGTAGTTCTGCCTTTGGAGTGATATTGAACGAGAAATGCGGGATGAGTATGGAGAATCATTTGGTGTTTCACATAAATCCACAATATCACTACAGAATGGCGTCCATACACAATGCTCAATATCCTGACACAGTGTCATTAGATGACACAAACAGGCATTTCGTACCAGTTAAATCCAACATCAAAAAAACAGTGTCACTCACGAAAGTGAACGCAACGGTTACGAAAGAAATGTGTGCTTGGAAGATGTTTGCTTAGAGATGAGGTTAACACTGTTGAAAAAAAAGAGTCCTCAATATCAACGAGCTGCAGTGATATTATCGCTAGAATACGAATAGCAATTGTCAACGTCTGAAAGAAACCAGAAGTTATAATCTCCCAGAAAAACTGCAACCGTCGAAATGTGCAAGGATTGCTAACGTGTGTGCGGTTTTTTGTGGATTAAATTATTTTTCTGCTGGATCATCAACCACAAGAGACTGGACTCAATGTCAAACGTGTCATGTATGATTTCATGTAACATGTGTTGGGGCAGGAAACAATGTTCAATTCACGTGTCGATGCTGCACAACACAAATGTGCAACTCTACATTAACATGAAAATTAATTGCTTGTGATAACGAGATATTATTTGCTATTAATATATACTTTATATTAATAGAGAATACACCATTTAAAATACTTTTGGCTTTTTGTTTTGAACTTTTGTTGCAAGTAACTACAATCTTTCTTAGGCTATGTATACTGTACGATTATATCATTCTGTTATTTGCTTTGAATTTTATTCCACCTTTCAATATTGTAAGCATAAACCATAGATCATTTTCCTAATGAAGCACGAAGCTAACAGCATATGTAATGTAACAGTTATCGACACACACATGGTTCTTAAAAGATTGTAATTAGACTATTACACTCTGAGAAACAGTAGGTCTGTTGTAAAAGTAGTTCAAAATTTAATAGAGTTTCTATCTAAAATGTTGTGACATGTAGCCTTATACTTCGTGAAGCAGTCTTTTTTAGTTTTGTGGCTTTTTTCAAAAAAGAAATGTACGTATTTACCGTGTTTTTGTAAACCTATTTTAGTATATCTATATATTGTTCAGTTTCACCCTACTGACGAGGAGACTCTGAACACATTTCAACATTTTCTACCGTCTAAACACGTCATTGATCTTGCACGAACTAGAATTCGTGGATGGTTTGGTTAAATGCTGAAATTCCAAAAAAAATCATTAAGTTTTTTTTATTTCCTTGTGACGTTATTTTAATATACAACTGATAATGCTTGAAAATGTTTAGAGTTCCCCCACCCTAATATTTTTTGCACTTATTAATAGATAAATACTACCGTCACATCATGAACCTTTTAATTGGATAATAGGTACATAGTTTTTGAATTTCTGTATTATTTAATATTCCTCCCTGGCTGTACATTTCTCACTATGCATACATGGACAGTCACTAATTTCTATGGATGCTGGAAAGTCACAAATCCTTTCTTTACTATTTCGAGATTGAATCATCGAACAAGTTCAAATTTCTATGGATCACATTGATATAAATCTCATGACCATCATTTTTCTGAACACGAGATACTTTGCTCCACTGAATTGGTAATAGTTTCTTTCTGAACTGGACATTTATTATCTGGAATATTTTGACACACAATAGTTTTCACACTAACTGGAGAAAAGTAATTCTTGTCAGGCGGTTTAGATTTGCCTGTTGGACACTGGCACTTGGTCTTAGCAAATGATAATTGCGGTGTAGCTAGGGAATACCACCATTCTCGAGCTTCACGTACTTCAGTTAATGTATATGGTTTTGTAATACATGACCTGTTCTGAAATGGAAAGCAAATAAGTTTTCTAGAATTTCGAGATGTGTCACATTGAAGAGCTCTCTTTATTTTTGAACATATTTCACATTGATCGAAAGATGATTTTATTTCTTCGTTGCATAAGCAGATTCCAGCATCAGAATTTGGACAAGTCTTGTTCCGGTTGTCATTAAAAGCGGGACACTTCTTTGTTTCTATACTTTGTGGACGTTCTAGACTATGTTTGCTATCTTGTGAGGTCTCCATAGTGGAAGGAGTTTCCTTGACATCGAGAATTGGTTTCCACTTCATTGCAGCGGGACAAGTTCCATTTTTTTCCAGTGGACACTTCATACCAAGCAAAAGGTTCCTGCAAAGTGTTTCTGGATTAGATGAGATTTCTTTATCTGAATTTAACTTTGAATTCTCCATAGTTTGGGAATCACATTCTGTACTGCTCTTGCTGATAACCGCGTTAGTATTTGTATCCATATTTGAAGAGATCTTAGAGAGTTTAGTTTTATCATGGCAGGATCGTGAACATATATCTGTGTCACCTTTAGCAGCTGTCTCTGTCATTGTCAGACTTCTAGAATTAGTTAAGCGACATTTTAGTTGTTGTAAACACTTTTTACAGACAAGGCAATCCTCACATTGGCAATCATCGCGTCGAGAAAGTGTATTGTTTGTACAGAAATTATCATCGTTAAATAAATTATTTATTGCACATGGTTCTCGGGTTCCTGCTTTTTTATTAGAGCACAATTTACTGGTATCGTTTGTGCATATAGAAATCTCAGAATAGCTTTCCATGTCTGTCCACTCTTCCTCCATACCCTGGGTATTATATGAAGGTTCCTTCTCATTTTTGTCTTTAATATTACCAAGGGAATTTAAATTTAAATCAGATTCTGTTTCTCGTAAATCCTGCGAACAAATAACTAAATAATTGTCACTTTCTTGTTCTTCCTGGTTGCAGTAACATGGAACTGCTGTGTTAGAGGTACGATTAGCTCCAGTCTTTGATAAGGTCATGAGTACTCTATTATCATTGTGTGGCTTAAGGCGCATAAAATCAATAGTGACTTGGCTATCAAACTGAAGGATTTTGTCTTTGTTTGCAGCGTGTAAATGGCTGCCAGATATGGAGTTCTGACCAGTTTCTGAAATTGTCACGTTGATAGATTTGGTATTGCTATACGTGCAACAGCACATTCCAGTATCGTATGTTTGTCCTCTTTCTTCCTTTTCCCATAAGAATGGGGTACTGTCAAACGTTTCTTCTCTTTGTAAAGGCCATAGACAATGAGTTTCATGAGAATGAAAACATTCTGGATGTTCAATATGAGGTTCTTCAGTAGAATCTTCATGTTGTTCCTCATCTGAAGAATATGCTCTTATCCAGGACATTTTCGGAAACTATTACGTATTTCCAGAAGAAGAAGAAATCAGAAATAACTGTCAATTGCACGAAATGAATTTCATGTCTTATTAGTATACAATTTTCCTTTGCCTTATAGGGATACAAAAAATCTACTTTACTTGCTGGTGTGAAAAACAGAGGTTCTTTGTTGATAAGTGGCTTAAGACTGCAAAAATCATATCGAGAAGTTTGGTTTTGAGACCTTGGAAGCAGTTTCCTTTCACTATATTATCCATGACTTTCTAGACATACCTGGAAGTAAAGAAAATATGGTAGATTTTACAGACGACTGCCATATGAAATACGAAGAGCATGATAGATCAGTCTTTTCACGAGTTTGGTGGAGGCTTTCAACGAAACAAGTGCTCATCAACTGTGGTAGTGGATCTTTGAATGAAGGACTTAGTTCGAAAGACATACATTCTACACGAATATAACATACACTTACACAAAACACAATGCATACGCATATCGCGTCTACACTATACCTTTATTCAATTATACTTCCTTCCAATTACACTCTTTTGCTTCTATTTACTATCTCGTACCATAGACTAAATAAAAGATAGACTTACACTGCTCACCTATTTTCGTCTGCGTTAAAATTTGATGGGTTTTTGCTTAAGAGCACGTCATTTTGAATCCTACCGTTTGGTAGCTCTGGTGGCTAGTACTGGAAAGAACCAGTGACTGAAGGTAGTCGCCAGTGACCTAGAAGCAGGATTCAAAATCATGTGCTTCTTAGCGCAAACGAAAATAGATAGGCGGGATATCTTATTATTTACTCTATGTTCTTACCTACTGATCAAATAGCATTTAGCTTTACCAAATTTTACCACTTTGACCAAAAGCTTCTAACTTTGTATGAATTTTTACCTCTACACTTTTAAACTTTACCTATCTTTAACATATATCATTTTGTGGCAGGTTAATATAGCTGAAATACAGGTGAACCCAGAAATTGGTCCTATTATTTGTCCAGAGTTAAGAGTATACTGTCAGTCGCTGTTAGTTTTCCTCCCTCTTCTCCCGTCAAGTTTTTCAAATGAAACTGTAGTTAAATTAAATACTTAAATATGTGTAAATATCAAAGGAATTATGGAACTAATTTTCGTAGCAATGTTAAGTATAAAACCTTTACGGTAGATGATTAAAGAGAAATAACAGTAATCGGAATTTCGTGTGCGGCAGGAGGAAGTACAATGAGTGAAACAGGAGCTGTTGCCCATAAGCTGCAATAGTATAGAGCAAACTCTGGATCGGTAATAGTTGACTTTTAAAATAGAAAGGGAACAGTTGTACCCAGTGTTAAAGACTCACATACTTACTTATCATCATTTTCGGTCTGCCTTCTCATCATCTAGTCAGTTAGATCAGGACTAGCTTTCCGGTACTGGGTGCAAAATCTACTCACGAAAGGAACCCTGCTGCGGTATCTCTACTTTTCCCTTAAGTACACTAAGCGAGTGTAATGGTGGTACTTTGACAGGGCAGCTGCTTATATGTTTCTTTTTCCGACAGACAAAGAATAAACGCATGACTTTCTGTAATTTTAACATACTATGTAGTATACCAGATGTATCACTATGTCAGGAAATATGCAAACCTTCAAATGTTTGCCACGCCTCTATGAACAGCCAGTGAATATTTCAGTGCGGAACTTGTTGCAGAGAGCAGACAGATGAAAGCAACCACTCGAGTACGTCACTTTGTTATAATGAGTCAGCGGTTAGCGGTGGGCATACGCACAATTGTTGTTTACGAAAATTGTGAGGTCATTTCCTCTTGACGTGTACATAAGCGCTATATACCGTGCACATCGGACGTGCACGTAGCCATGACCTTTAAAGAAAGGTATTAACGCTACTGTGAATAAAAAGGAACTTTCCGTGCCACTTTGTAGTATCAACCTCAGCATCTTAAAAGGTTACCCGGCCATTAAAACGTACCTTTACAGTTCTATTTCTATTTCTACCAATTCCATAATATTAATAAGAGCACCTGGTAGTCCCATCATTTCTAAAAGATTGAACAAATACTTATGGGATATAGAACTATATACGCTGAACGTAAATCTGTATTCAAAACAATTTTCGTTTTTATTAACTGACTGATAATGAATAATATCCCTTAGTATTGTTAACAATATATGTATAGGTTTCGATCCTCCAAGTCTCCCTTGTACGTTATGAATTGATATCTGTATATTCCATTAATCTAAAAGTTAAACATTTAAACAACAACTAGTCATTCAAGTTACATAGACATTCAAGTTACATTCTGATCATTTCAAAGGACGTTTGTCCTGGTTTCTATGGAATGAGAACGGCTAAAAATAGTTATAAACTCTTTTGATATTTTTCTGGCTTGCCACATCTCGTTAAATACTTCACACAATGCTGGTAATATTAACTCGCTAAAACCTAAATCAAATATTTTGTTTAACCCTCCGGTGGTAAACTTATAAAAAAGTTACATGGCTGGTACACTTGGGTCCTGGGGACCTGCATTCTTTAGAGATTGATAATTTGCAACGGTGGAAGTAGTTGATTGTTTTCCTGTCTTTTTGCTGGACCACAATGCGTATCTTTCACTTTTGGATATTTCAGTAGCTACTACAATAGCTGGTGGTCGCAGCAGATGTAATTTGCATATTGGTAAATTTCACTAGTGTCAATCACAGAATCATCAACGAGAAAGTTCCACACAAAAAAACGGATCTGTAGAACCCATAATCTTTGCATCCCCCTTTCACTCCAGTACTCCAGGTGGATGAAAAATAATGTGAGCAGGTGCTCGTCCTCTTACAGTACGAACGCTGGACCATTTGTAGTTATTTCTGCTATAATAAGTATATGCCTATCATCCTGAACCACTACTGCAGTAGTATCGTTACTGTTATTATCATTTTCCACTGTCAGCTGATGCCTCGCTTTCACTTTCATGTTCAGTCGGTACGTAATTAATGTCATCTTCAGAATCATCTTCCCTATTTAGGATGTCTGCTATTTCATCATTGGTTAAATTACTTCCTTCCGCCAAAATGTCTTATTCAGAAGGAATTATAGCCAATAATCAACAATATTTGGTACATATTTAAATTTTCAATATCTTGTTTCACTCCACACTATAAGAATTATTTTCTAGTCCATACAGTGTAATTAGTTGTGCCTGAATATCGTAATGACCAGCGTGTATTCCTATTCCTAATTTTAAATCAGACTAGATTTAATCTTCATATACCTTAAGTGAAGATCAAATCTCACATGATCCTTTTAACATGTTTTTCAGTTTCCTTTTTAAAACCTTTTATGCACCACGCTAATCATATATGCTTTCTGGATGTAATACGTGGATAATTTAAGTATTCTGAAAAGCCAATCTCACACAAAAAAACATCAAAACATTTGTCTGGATTCGGTTCTTTTTCTATTTTCTTGGGATCATTTTCTTGTCTGAATCTAATTGTTTCTTGTACTCTTTCCTCCTCCTTCTCCACTCTGCCTCTTACTACTTGTAATGGGTCTTGACTACTCCGGTTCACGTTTACAATCTGGGCTTGCTGATTATCCAAGTTCTTATACAGGATAGCGCTATTCCCATAAACTGTGATCTATCCAGGTTTGCAGTTGACTTTGTCACTCTTGCAATAGCTGTTATAGAGCTCCCTGCAGCTTGACCAATCAATGCATAATTTTATGATGGTTATTGGAATCACACCTTGGGTTTTTACCATAGGAAGTTTTGCTATCGCTATGTAAATGTATACCTTGATTTGAAAAGGAGTATGATTAATATACTGTCTTGATCTGTACGTACCATAACATTTTGGCCCAAGGAGTAATCTCGATTTCCAATCCGTAAATATCTTCTTCATACCTGACCTTGCTAATACGGGTATTGTTAGATTATTTTTCATTATCAACCATTCGATGAACTGTAAGTTTGATTGATATATCGGAGGTACCATTTTTTCACTGATTCCGATATAGTTGTTATCACCACTTCTTAGTTGTACGTCACAGGTTTCGATTTGTGAGACTAAGTTCAGTTGATGTATAGTATTCATTCACGTGATGTTAAAACTCGGACCTCTGTCGATCAGGATATTCTGTTCCTTTTCTTGCATTCTCACTTGAACTACTTAACACATAAACAAGTCACGTTTATGTGTTATTAGCATCTGTTATGCAGTTGACCCAAAAATCATCTAATCCTACATCAACAGTAACCTGAGAGAGATCATTTTGATCCGTATCTTTACTGTTTTTACTTCTTTTGTATTCTTATTCATGATTCTCTTTAAATTTCGTCTGTTCACAGCAAATCTGAAAATGATTGAGGCGGTGACAAAAAATGCATATTTTCCATACGCTGGTTATCTGTTCTCCTTTACAATAGCGACAAGCAGATATCCAATCCTTAGATTTACCTTGATATTTATTCCAGTTTTCTTTTTGAACAATTTGATGCACGTTTGCTTGAGTGATAACTTGATTGAATTGAATTGAATTTTACTTATAGCCTTTAGGAATCTAAGGTTCAGGCCGTAATAGTGAACGGGAAAGGACTTGGGAAGGTGTTGGCAAGAGCCTATGTTGATGACACCATCCAAGCATTTTCCTTGTGTGACTGAGGAAAATACCTGTCAGGATGGTTGGCGCTGGGATCGAACCCACGACCTCCCGAATCCTACGGCAACGCTCTACCACTGAGCTACGGCGGCTCATGTGATACCTTGGTATGTCGTCAAAAGTTCACTGTCCGTATCGACAGTTTCTTGTTGGATTGCTAACGCTGATGGTTTTCCAAACGACAGTTCTTCAGTGGATAAGAGTCGTTTCCGTAGATTGTTGTCTATTATGCCAAATACCAATTGATCTATCGAAACTTCTTCCATAAATTTGAAAAATTTGCATTTATTTGCTTGATATCTCAATGCCGTAATCTTTAATGGGTTGACGCAACTACCAGATGGTAGGATCGCAAACACAGAGCCATTTAGTTGTGATCGATTTCACTCACATTGATCGACTTCACCCCCGATCACGGTATATCATTATATTCTTCTTAATCTGGATGCATACTACCAATTGAAATACTTTTCATCAGGATACAAGGGGTGATCCAAAAAAGACCAAACAGTTGTAATAAACACTGTATTTGGAAACGTGCAGCTTATTTGAGTCAGCAATGCGCTACACCCAACTTTTATTCCAATCTTGGAAGGCTTTCTGGAACACTTCTTTTAAATGGCGAGGAACACATTCGTCGATTCCTCCAAGCCCCTCCCATCAAATGTACCGAAACGGCGTCCTTTCAAAGTAGATTTCAATTTCGGAGAGAGAGAAAAGTTTGCTGGAGTCAAATACGACGGTTTGCAAGAAAGTTTTAATCGACATTTGTACGATTTAGCAGTTCTTGACTGATATTCACATGGATAGCTTTCGGGTCTTCGGGAAACATGAGGTAGAAATTTTATCGCGCCGCGATGCATCTTCAATTTCTTAACTAATTCTTCAGAATTACTTAACATGACCCGAAACTGATACCTACATCTTCAACAACTAGCGATCTTACAAGGAGACCGTCAACATTGTCACACCGAAACCTACCTTCAGATTTTTCGTGCGTGTTGATTATACCAAAATAACACTCCACACAAAATTTGAGGTGCTAATTCAAAGTGCAAGTGGGCCAAAAAAAATGTCAAAAACCGGAAAATTTTGATGCCATAATATAAATCTAGTTGGCTACATTGGTCGAGTGCCAGGTGGAGCAGGGATGGGCATTAGTACTATTTTCCGTAACAGTTATAACGGTAGCTGTTATGTACAAATAGGTGTTAGGGCTCATTTTCATTCATTCTTGCGTTAAATGTTTTGCTTTCGATTTGGGTGAGTAGCCAATTGACACACGTATTACACTTACCTTAAAAGAAAACACGTAATAAAATACGTGTTTCAATTGGCTACCCACCCAAATCACAAGCAACGCAAGATTCAATGAAAATCAGCCTTTAAAACTAATACTTCAAATAGCAGTTCAAAAATAACCGTCTATAACTTGGAGTTCTTTATTCCCAACTGTATTAATGCAACATAAAAGCACAATTTTAGATTAACTTACTTACGTGTAGCCTGTTGTGTCTGCAGTATTACATGTTACACAAGTTTCCAGCCTCTTTCTTCGAACACTTGCTGTGCAAGCCGCAGAACGTTTACTTGGTTCCACATTCTATAGATAATGCAATCCCACTACATTACCACTACTGAAGAACACCAACGGCAAAATGTACCATAGTCTTTACTTTTGACCTCAAACAGTCTAATTCGTATCTACCTACCACATGTAATTGGAACTTATTGGTTGGAGCGCTGATAAGAACAGACACACAGACACGTAACATTGTTTGTGATGTTTCGTGGGTACCTTATTAAAAACAATAAAAACTAGTGATGGGGAGTTCAGTCAAGCGACTGTGCACGTAAGCTACCACCAGCCTTAAGCAGCGAGCAGCATCCTGTTTATTTGATCAATGTTGCGTTCGAAAAATTGCGCTGAGACATTTTCAACGATACATCAACTACCCTAGTAGTTCCAAAGTTGAAAATACCCTCCACTGAAACTCGGGATTTTACCCTGTAGTCAGGACAAATGATATGAGTTTGAACTCGTCTTGGCGAGATCTTTTCAACGACGTCTCAATCACCTTCCTAGCCCTAGTAGTTACAAAGATATAAATTGCCCCTCTATCTCTGGGACCCCCTACCTCTGGAACAGCCCCTGCAATCCCGATGAGTGATACGGGTTTGAACTCGTGTTACCGAGACCTTTCCAACGACACCTCAAACACCTTACTAGCCCTAGTAGTTCCATAGTTGAAAATCATCCCCCTCCCCGAAACACGGGATTTGTCCCTGCTATCAGTGTCAACGATACAGGTTTGAACTCGTCTTGCCGAGATCTTTCCAACGACGCCTCAATCACCTTTCTAGTCCTAGTAGTTCCAAGGATATAAATTCCCACCCCTTCCTCTGGAACCGCACCTGCAATCTAGAATTATTTGCATCAGTTCATATGCATATTGCTGCAACAGTAAATTTGGCTACATTTTCTGTTTCTTCCCACGACTACATGAAATATCCTTTTTTTTGTAAATCCATACTCCTTGAATTTGGAGTTTAGAAATGACAAGCGGTTAAGTCAGAAAATTCCTAACGTGATTTTAGAAAAGGAAAGTAACAAAAAAAGTACATTTGAAGAATTTAGCGCAAAAGTAGAGAATAAAAATTAGGACCACTGCAGAGTACATTTCTCGTCCCAGGCATTTTTCTCTCGACTCGTTTCTGTATTCTCCACGTAGTGAGTGCGGTCGTTTCCCTCCACCAAGTACTCTGTCCCAGTGTAGCAAACCTGATTCATATTATAGCAGCAACATTCTCCGTTTTCTTTTGACATTTTCTTTTGGCCCACTTGCACTTTGAATTGGCACCTGAAATTTTGTGTGGAGTGTTATTTTGGTGTATTCGACACGTACGAGGGTAGATTTCGGCATGACAATGTTAACGGTCTCCTTGTTAGTGAATAAAATCACAATCTGCATCAATATCAATGTGACTGTTGCCTGCTGACGTGATAGGTCTTCCATTTCGCGAGACTACTACATCAGTCGACATTCTTCCCTTCTGGAAACGACGGTACCACCGAAAGCATTGTGCTTGGCTCATATACTCATGCTCGAAGGCTTCTTGAAGCATTTGGCACATTTCAGTAGCAGGTTTCCCAGTTTTCACACACGCGTTGGTCTTTACATCAAGCGATCGCCAATCTATCAGTACACGTTTTCACTTCAGAAGTTGTAGCTCAACTGCTAGTAGTGATACAGCTGTGGAGCAAATGGCGCTGTTGTGCTCAAGGTTGCCACTTGTTATCACTATTTGTTCATTGGTTTTGGTGCTGCACCCTCAGTCTGGTCTATTTTTTAAATCGCGTCTTGTAGTAATGTTCCAAATAGACGACATACAACTTAGTATCTCGTTCATTATTTTTAAGTTGGTACATCATCAAACAAGTTAGAGTTGTAATTCTACCAACAATTGCGAAGGATCCCGTTTTTTGATAGCATTTAACCCACGCAAGACTTACTTTTTATAAAATGGGTTGGCAACACTTACAACTGCAGTGATTAGGTACGGAAAAATCCACAGTACTTCTGCCGAATAATGTTTATGCCGAGTTTGACGCAGCTAGGTCTCAGTGAACGGAAGCAATTTGAGCAATTGGTGGTTTCTCAAAAAAATAAATATAAAAAAAATGAGTTGGTGACACTGAACTACTAGACCATAGTTACGATGGCTCTGAGCCTGTCTAGCCGAAACCTTTCCAACAACACCTCAGCCACGTCTCTACGCCTTCTGGTTCACGAGATATATATTTTTGGGCCCGCGTTTCCAACACTGACAACGGGGCGCTTGGGGATGGGAATACCCACATTTGTCAAATATGCCAAGTTTTGTGCCGCTATGCCTACATTAATAGAAGCAATTTGAAAATAAAAATAATTTTATAGGAAATAGGTTGGCAACACTGGAACGTAGGGTGATAGGGACGTAGACTGCCTCATTATTTTTGTATTGTGGCGAATAATGTGTATGCCAAGTTCGGCGCGGGTAGGTCTATCTGAATGAAAGAAATTTGATTTTAAAAAATGGGTTGGCAACACTGAATTACTGCACCTATCAAAATATTTCTGGCGGCTCTTTGAGCTAGTCTATCGAAGACCTACCCAACGTCGCCTCAAACATCTCTACACCTTGTAGTTTTTATTTCTTGACACGGATAGATGGACGGACAGACACCATGAGGACCATATAAAGTTCCTTTTGCTATAGCTTTGCTAACAAATGACCTAAACCATATGAAACTAAAAACAAAGGAAAAGAAGGTAACATACAAACCTATTGTTTAAAAGTTACTGGCCTTTATCTCTAAACTATATATAGTATTCTAGCCAATATTGCATATTCTTCCACTTCAGTCTAAAACAGAAACACGCATGCCACTGAGTCAAACAAAACTACAAGGTAACCAAAAAAGTTTTTGCCGTACTAGAGCAGTGATAAACAAAGAGACAAACAGTGGACGGTACGTACTTTTAGGTTACGAAGTAATCTCCATCAACATCCAACTCCTTTTGCCAACGTTCCTGCAGCTGCACAATACCCTGGTGATAAAAGTCGGCGGTCTTCGAGGTAAAAAAGTCCGTGAGTGCGTTCCGCAGGTCTCCCTCATTGGCGAAGGATCTCCTACGGAGGTGTTTGTCGAGGGAATGAAACAGGTGGTAATATGTTGGCACAAGGTCCGGTGAATATGGTGCATGGCACAGTGTTTCGGCCCATGCATGGTTTGCATGGCACAGACCCCAGTCAAGTTGCTGAATGGTCTCCCTGGTCCTCTTTGCCGCATGTGGCTTGGCATTGTCGTTGAGGAACAGCACACCCTTGCGTTTCACCAATGCCGGCTCCTTCTACCGCAATGCACCGTGCACCCTTTGCAACTGCTGTGAGTAGAGGTCAGCAGTGATGGTATAACCAGGTAAGTCCACCATACAGAGAGCATAACCTTTCGTGGGTGCAGAGGTGGTCTTGAGGTGTGATATTATTACAGCAGGTAAGTCATAGGCTGCATTCAACGGTCTGAGCGCTCACCGAATTTGTCCTTTGAATAACACAGAACTTCCGCCTCACTATGAGTCATCGCAATTTTTTCGATCCCAAAATTTTCAAGCTCACTTGTGATCTGGAAGTTGGACGCCAAGAAGTAACAGAAGGCGAGTATGTTAAATATATAAAGAATTCTTTCGTTGGACGTATAGAAGTTAATGATGCCCATGAGTGTCGAGATAACTTTAAAATAATGTGATAAACTTTTTAAAGGAGAAACGTTACCTTTATTGGTAAACATACATCGACAATACCAATAAGTACGGAGCGCTTTCCAATATTCAACTATTCGTTGAGCTCTACAAGCCTCTTGTTATCCGAAGGATTTCCGATCCCAGAAGGTTCACTGAGTGCTCAGTCGCTCAGCCAGTTGAATTAAGCCATTTGCCAATAACAAAAACAAAAGAGGTACAAGTTTAGATTCCTGTGGCACCCCAGAATTTACAACATATTCCTCGGCTATAATACAGGGTGATTAGAAATGATTCATCGGGTTTCGTGAGTTTATTAAAATAAGACTACAGTGAAACAACATACCTCAAAATAATCACAAAATATCCAAGTTTTAAAGCGTAATTTCTCATTCAACTTTCACGATTAGCAACAGATGGCAGCAGAATCGCAAATGCTCTAGGTGGCTTCTTTAGTCACACAATACACATCTAAGCTGTAGTCCAATTCGGCCCGAACGCGTTCTAGCATAGCGGGACAGCGGGAGTAATGGTTGAGAATACATGTGTGATGCATTCCTTGAGTACGTAACTTTTTACGTCAAATTTTCCACACAGTTGGTTGCGGAATACCAACCAAGTTCATGACTGGCGCGATGCGTCGACTTCTGTGGGCTGCGAGTGAAAGTAGCCTGCACTCGCTCTACTGTTTCATCTGAGACGGTAGGACGTCCTGTGCTTGTACGTTTGCAGATACAACCTTTGTCTTTGAACTGCCTGTACCATCGCAATATGCTCTGGTGTCCTGGTGCTTCTGTTTTGAACTGTCTTCGGAATGCACGCTGAACTGTAACGACTGACTGACACTTTCCATGCTTTTTAGCTGCCCGGACGCCATTTTCACAACTGCTGCCATCTGTCGCTAGTCGTGAAAGTTACATGTATGAGAAATTAAACGTAAAAACTTGGATAGTTCTTGATTCTTTTGCGGTATGTTTCTTTACTGTAACTGTAAGTGTATTGGTATTTTTTTATAATAAACTCACGAAACTCGACGAATCATTTGTAATCACCCTGTATCTTTTGTAATGCACACAGATAGCACAAAGAGGACGCCACTAACTAACGAAGTTTCTCTGATAAATTAAAAGTAACAAGCTTGCTACGAAAGATGTCGTGATTAATGACACCAAAGGCTTTCGAAAAGTACGTATAAATTACATCTACTTGACCTTTATTATCTATGTGTGTAGTTAAGAAATTAGTAAACTCAACAAGGTTAGTTGCAATCAATTTGTTTGGTAAGAAACACTGTTGGAAGGGAGAAATAATTGGACCAACGTGTGAATATATATATTCATGTATAATAATTTCAAATACTCTGGCTGGTTCAGATACTATGTCCACTGATAACGGTGAAATATTTTCGTTTTCAGCATATTGCATATGAGTAGTGTTGTAAAAAAAAAAAACTTTTTTCTGTGGGCTTTTTTCATGTTTTTTTCTGTTCTTTCTATACTTTTTTTAAAAATGTTTTTTTTTACATACCAAGTGATTTTAATCCTTTATGCTGCAGATAATCAATGTAATTAGCAGGATTTGAGTTAAGCTTTCATACATTCATCCTAATTTACTTTGCTTTGTTTTCCTGCAGACTTACGAGGCAAAAGGTGGGATTATTTATACATTCACTGCCACATTGCTATACTTCCTATATCTTCACCTTGACAAACATAAGGAATTAACAAAATATATTTGGACTGAAGTTATTTGGTACAGTTTGTATTAAAATACTACTAAACTTCTAGGCAACTGAAGCAATATTTTCAATTATAGGAAGAATTTAAGTTCCTAGAGATAACACGACTTCGAAGACATCTTTACTATAAACTGTACAACTATGAATTCTTACCGAAGTATGTTCTCATCCCGTATATACAATACATTAATTTCTAATTAAGGTATTATTTAACGAATATATATATTTTTGATCATAATTACCGTCCGCAAAAATAAATTATCTTCAGCTCAAAATCCCGGGAAATAACCTGCTTCTATTGAAGGGCAGAGATACAGTACATGTTTGGGTTTACTAGTACACAATTTTCGAATTTGAATTTAATGTTTAAGGTCGTTAGGCAACTTTGGCTCAGGCCGGATGGATGATGATTAGATGAATTGGTGAAATGCAGAAAGTGAGAGAACCCCAAGAAAACCAACACACACGGTGTTTGTCGACCACAAAATCCACATTGAGTGAGCAGGGATCGATCCGACGACCCCTAGTACCAATTGAGCCACCGCGACCCCACTAGTACATTTTGTTTCATTAAAAAAAAAAAACACTGTGAAAATATACTGTATACAGATAAAGACAGTGTAACAAAAATATTTTATGTTATATGCATATTTAAATTGAGTTGTATAAACGCATAATGAATACTCTTGTAAACAAGCAACTACATATATTTCTTTTAATGCGTCTGTTCCAACAGGGCTATGAGAACTATTATTTCAAAGCAAATCATAACGTAGCCCCGTCATGCGGCTCCCCACCCCGCTTTTTTGAAATATAGGAATAGCTATCGGCGCGTAACAGTATGAGGGCAATTTGAAAAATTAATTTTTAAAATAGGTTGGCAACGCTGACAATTAGGTGCTTGGGTACAGGGAACAACCATAGTATGTTTAAATTGTGTCGAATATGTATACTCAAAGTTTGGTGCGGATACGTCGAACTGAATGGAAGTAGTAAATATTTAATTTTCAAAATTTGATTGGAAACACGGTCAACTGTGGGACCTGAAGTACTTCTATGGCGCGTCCCAGTACGTAAATACAAAATTTGGCCCTAATACGTTCAACGATATGGAAGCAATTAAAAATTGTATTTTCTAAAATTTTGGCAACACTGACAACTGGAAGTATCCACGTGAACTGTCCGAGTACCTAATGCACATGTCAAATTTTGTGTAAATCAATGAGGATACATGCAACGTTAACAAATATGAAATCTAGATTGTTAAATCGTTTGGCAACCCTGAGAATCTATACGGTACCTGGAGTGCCTGTATGACCTGTCCCAGAACCTACTGAGTATGTATGTCAAATTTAGTATTAATTAATGCACACGTGTAGATTTGTATTAAACAAGGCATTTCTATAAGTGGAATTTTAAGATAGACTGGCAACATTGACAACTGGGGTGTTTGAGGTCGGAGACACCCCGAACTTTCTTCTATTGTATTGTGTGATGTTTAAGCTAAGTTTGGGACAGATATGGCATGAAAGAGGTGTTTTTCAAATTGATTTTATAAAAAGTTGGCAACACTGAGAACTGGGTAACCCAGAAAATCTCACAAACATTCTGTCAAGAAAGTACCGGGAATTGTACATTTACAAAGCCTACTTAAAGGGAGTGTTGAAATTCTTCTTGTCGCTACGTTAGTACAACTGCCCTCTATGCTTACGTGGAGTTTGAGCGCCATCTGTCATTTAGTTTGTTTACGGTGCTCCATTTGTCAGTTCATCTCAAGTGTGTGTGTGCGATGTTTACAATGGATAAAAATATCGAACAAAGAATCTGTCTTAAATTTTGCATTACAAATGGAATTTCGTGTGCCGAAGAGCTGAAAATGTTATATAGGCCTAAGGCTTACGGTGAATCGACTTTATCAAATACACGTGCGTATGAGTGGTAAAGTGCATTCAAAAGCGGTCGAGATGTGGTGGAAAATTTGCCTCGCTCAGGTCGACCATCAACGTCTTCAACTGAACTTAACATCGCTAAAGAAAAGGAAATGGTGACTGAAAATCGTAGTTTAAGTGAGAGAGAGTTAGCCGCTGAAATTTGTGTCTCACGAATCAATTCGTACCATTTTAAACGATTGTTTGGGCATGAAACGCGTTGCCGCTCGACTAGTGCCGAAAGACCTGAATTTTCTACAAAAACTCAATCGTGTAAGGGTCGCTGAAGACATGCTAGAACGATTCAATTCCGACCCCACATTCATAAAACGCATTGTAATTGGTGATGAGACATGGGTTTACGAGTTTGACATGCAAACCAGTCAACAAGCTTCGGAATGGCGCCTTCCAACTTAGCCGAAACCGGAAAAAGCACGTCAAAGTCGATCAAAAGTGAAGGTGATGTTGACAGTTTTTTTCGATTATCGCGGTGTTGTGCACTCGGAATTCTTGCCAGAAGGTGAGACAGTAAATAAAGAATATTATCTGAGCGTTATGCGGTGTCTGAGAGAGCAAATTTGTCGAAAAAGACCAGATTTGTGGAAAGAAAACTCATGGATTGTGCACCAAGATAATGCACCATCTCACAAGGCTATCATTCTGAACGAATTTCTGGCCAAGAACTCAACAAATCTTATCGAACAACCACCGTATTCCCCTGATCTGGCTCCGGCCGACTTTTTTCTCTTTCCAAAACTCAAATTACCACTTCGAGGCACCCGTTTTCAGTCGATAGAAGTAAAGACATCAAAGAGAATTCGCGGCGAATACTGAAGTCGATTCCGGAAAATGCGTTTCAAAAATGTTTTGATGATAGGATTATTCGTTGGCATAAGTGTATTATTTCGGAAAGGGCCTACTTTAAAGGCGATACAATAAATTTGGAAGAATAATGCATATTTTGTGTTTTATTGACCAATTCCCGGTACTTTCTTGACAGAATGTATACCAAAAAGTATTTGTAATCTAAGGTTTAATTTATGTTGTATTTCTTTTCAATTACCTGTATTAAAGTACTTCTTGCTTAAAGAGTATTACAAATTGCTGCCCTGAAAAAAAAACGAGGGCTCATGTTGTTTTCTTTTTAATAAAAAACGGAAGTTTTGGTACAACACTACATATGAGTATTTAATCTTTTCATTTATCGTATTTGAAATTTACTTATATATTTGTAAGTAAATGCTTTTCAATATATGTACCAAAGGCAAACTGCAGAAGACAGAGAGTAACATAAAAAAATTATTAAAATAAAAGAAATACTTAATGGATGATCGCATAATTTAATGCGCAGTATAATACAGTTTCTGCAAACAGTGGTTTCTTCACATACTTCTCAGAGTAGTAAACATGAAAATAAGGTTGCGTGTTTAAGTACAAACTCAGAGCAAGTTACTTGTTTTGAAAGTCAAACGCATTAGATTACTACTCATTAATGCAAAAACAGTTTAAAAAAATAGGAAGAAAGTATTCCTCGTAGTCAATTATTTTGCAGGTAAGAAAACCGGTACATTAAGGTGCAATATCATGTGGTTGCTTTCATGGTGTTATTTCTATATAGTTTCTTTTCAGATTGGATTGAATGTGTAATTTTTTGGTATTCCAAGGCGAAGCTATTGTATTTCCACTCTTGGTGTAAGTCCAGACATCGTTCAGAATCCGTACATGCAGTTCTGAGTAAGGAGGGCAGGCTCCGAATACATCTTGCATATTGTTGGGTGAATCTTGTATCCCACAACTTGAGGATCTATTTGATATTGTCGACAATAATCTGGTAATATAGTTTGATTATTATATTGGGGAATATTCTTCATTCTTGCAGTTGAACGACAAACATCTTCACTAAAACATTTCTGAGAATCAAATGTGATTGGATGTCCATAATTCCGTAAAACTGGACAGATCCACGCTGGAGAACATCGATGTGTTTTACATTGCTCATCACTCACTATTTTTCTTTGTGGCCTGGGTGGTCTGTATATGAAAGATTGGTATGATGAGTTTTGTCTACTCTCTGAAGAACAAGATTCTTTCACGAGAGGAGGACCAATACAAGGACATATGATGCCATTACCATGCATAAAATAGGGGATGTTATGTAAGGTATGTACTCTATTTGCAGAGTATGAGCGCCGCTCATTATCAAAAGAATTGAGGTGATGAATATGTCCATACATTTTATTCCTCATTTGAAGTGTCGGACAGAAATCACTATATTTGAAGTTTTCTCTGCCACGCAAAATTGGATAACATTGTGTTACTACCAGTCTTGAATGTAATCCATCAAGTTCTGAATTCTGTCGTTTAATACTTCTGTTACTTTCACAGATAGCAACTTTAAATGTTGGTCGGTCATGTGATCCTCTACGTGCTCTGCATAATCCATCTTGTTCAGATATATGTGATTTCAAATATACATTTGCTGGATATCTGTCACCATGAACTTTTCTACATTCGCTAACCCATCTACGATGTGAACCCATCCTATCCTGTTCAGAAATCTGGAAATTCGAGCATAGACTGACTTCACTTCGAGCTGTTGGACATTTACTCACGCCATATCGAACATGAAGCTGAGACTTAACATTTCTATCAATGGAAGAGGTTTCTCTTTGAACAGCTAGATAACTTCTGATTTCTTTTGGGACTCGATACGTTTTGTTCCAGTTTCTTAGTGTGTTGTACTTGCATTCATGTACGCTCGATTCATCATCCAGTACCGAAAATGACTTCTTTCCAAACTCAAAATATGTTGGGCTCTTCCCATGAGTAGTATATGGGTGAGTCCGGATATTATCAGCAGATACATATCTTTTCTTTTCTGCTATAAGACACTTCCAGCAGGAACAAGCTTCACATCCCTCGTATTTACCTTTAAAGTTTAGTCCATTAATATTGCAAAAGCATAACGTTCTTCTTCTTGTTCGTTGAAAGTTCTCAGGTATGTTACTTTGACTGATTGCGTTATTGAAATTTCTCCTCAAATGAGAACACACTTCACATTGATCAAATGATGATGTGCCTAATGCATAATATGAATGGCTTCTACCTCTAGTACACAAACATACATCAATGCCACGACGCTCAAGAACCGGATGACTTTTTCTTCTTTTCGGATGGCAGCGACACTCTAAAAAAGAACTCCTGTCCCTTAGATTTTCCTCTCCCAAAAGTGGTGCATTTTCACTGAGTTTAGGTTGGTATCCCGTTACACCTGGACTTCCACCATAACCTCCAGATGCTGATCCTCCACCCTTTCCTCTTTGTTGATCACGAGCATTTGAGGTTTTCCGATGCTGCGTTGTCTCACTTACAGAAGACAACTTTCTTGAAGCTTGATTATTTGGAACTGGCTTTCTTGAACCTGTTTTGCTGGTAGCTCCTCCCATTTGTTTCTTGCCAAATGCCATCTGAGTTTTCATATCTTTGCGTCTTCCAGCTTGTTGAGGCACTGAAGAACTCATCCCTACTTTGTGCAGACGTGCGTTTTCTCCAGTTGGAGGACCCTGTCCACTTTTCGCGTCACTGTGTTGTCCACCTCCTTTCGATACATTACCTTTCACACCTTGCTGTAACGCATCCTTTGTTCTTGAAGATGACGCTTCGTGGGCCTTGTAATCCAACTCTGACGTTCTCATCGAACTCCTTTTAGTTGATCCCTTGTCACCTGCTGTAGTTACACTTCCTTTTTGCGCAGACGCGTGTTGCTTGGCCTCACTATCTGGAAGTACTTTGGTTTGTTGTGAGTCCTCGCCGACTTTAGACTTTCGAGCAGATGAAGACTTTTTTCTGGCGTTTGTTGAGGGTTTTCTACTTTCAGATAGCTTGTTAGCGGCAGCTACTTTTTCTGCTCTCCTATCTGATTCTAAGGATACTGAGGGTTTGATACTTGATCCTCCAGTTCTTGAAACTCTGCTAGTAGAAAGCATTTTCTGCCTCCCAGAAATCGTAGATGCTTTTTTCATCTTATCTCCATATATTTTGCTTTCAGTACCTCGTTGTTTACTTCCAGCAACATCAGTGCTTTCACGATTTGCGGCATCTTTATTGTACGAAGATCTCCCCCTTTCCGTTCCTGAACTTTCCCCTCCTTTAGCAACTGAATCTTCTCCAGTTGCTACCTGACTTGGAGATAATATACCATCTTTCCCACTTGTTAGAATAGGTGATTTCAATTCACCTGAACCAGTTGAAGATTTTATACGTTCTCCAGAACCGATTAATTTTGAATCTCTCTTACCACCGAGTACTTTCGAATCTTTCTTGCCACCAAGTACTCTCGAATCTTTCTTGCCACCAAGTACTCTCGAATCTTTCTTGCCACCAAGTACTCTCGAATCTTTCTTGCCATCGAGTACTTTCGAATCTTTTTTGGCACCGAGTTCTTTCGAATCCATTTTGTCAGCGAGTGCTTTCGAATCATTTCTGTCAGCTAGTTCTTTCGAATCCATTTTGTCAGTGAGTGTTTTCGAATCTATTTTGTCACCGAGTACTTTCAAATCTTTTTTATCTTTATCTAACATTTCATAGTGTTCCTTGTCTCTCGGATACGATTCTTCTCCTTCAATACGGGAAAGTTTATTCCTTATTTCACCGTCAGTTCCAAGTGGGCGCCATTTCGAACTATAAATTTCCTCTTCATCGGTCAATAATTTTGAAGTCTGGCGTAACCTCTCTTTGATCTTTGCTGAAAGATGTTCTGAACCAGTTTCCTCATATACGATCATGTCTTTACTTTTCTTCTTTTGCATAGCTGGACATGTTTTACCTTCATTAGCAGGACAGTCCAAACCCAGACTGGCAGGACATACTCCAGTCGGTTGGGTACATATAGTATTTCTCTTTCTATGTCTAGGGTATATCTCTTCATTATTTACTTGGCATTTGGGATAGTTAGATGGACACTTCCCACCTCGTTTAGCAGGGCACACAATCTTTTCTTCCAATTTACCCACTGAAATCTTTTGTGTTTTACCTCGAGTTGTTGAAATGTGTGAACATGTTTTGAACCTGGAAGGCGAATATAAACTGTATTTTGAAGATTGTATTTTCTTAACGTCTTTACTTGAATCCAATCTTGGTGATATCTTCTTCCTCTGGAAATCTTCTGATGTGTTAGTGTGCAAATGACTTTTCTTCAACTTCCCCGGGCATAATCCGCCTTCAGCAGCTGGACACTTCTTAATCTTCAAACCTGGGCATATCTTATCACCCGTTTCTTTACTTAGTGGACATGTTTCGCCTTCTAGTGCTGGACATTTTCTGTATTCTTTGGAAACATATTTCTTGTTTGGACACAAATCATTTTCAAGGGTGCATGACGAATTTGGAAGAAAGGCATCCTTATTATGTGGTCTTTGTAAACTGCTGTTGCCTGGACATACTGTTTTCGAGTCTGCCAAATTATACGAATCAGCATTCCAACAGCTAAGTTGATGTTTCACTTTAGCTGGACATTTTTTTTTACCTTCGACAGTTGGACTTTTTGGATCCTCACTGACCGGATAAAGGCTTTCTTGTTGATGACATATCTTACCTTTTAAAAACGGACACTTTACATGCTTAATGGCTGAATATTCTACAGAACGTTGAAGAAAAGACGATTTCCTCTTTGTATTTACTGACCGTATTTCAGTTTCAGTGTCTGTACATATTTCTTCTTCAATATTTGTACAATTTATATCTTTACTAATTGGACATGTTCTGCTTTTAGTAGGTGAATTAAGCATTTCTTCTTGAGTAAACAGTGAATTTGTGGTCGTCTTAGGTGAATATTCAAGAACATCATCATTTGAATATTTCGTTTGAGCCCCAGCTCCAGTGCATATCTCAAGTAGCCGTGCATTGGAAATGCGTTTTCTAGCAGGACATACATCAACTTTCAAAAATGGGCATATTCTATCACCAATAACGGGACATACTAAATTTCTGTTCGGGTTTTCAACTTGGTCACCTAATGTGCTCAACAAGGTACTTGTGTATGTGTTGCTGAGTTTTGAAGGTAGAAGTTGTCTTTCAATCAACGAAGATAGACCCATTTTATCTGTCTTTGAAGTGTGGTAAGAATATTCCCCATCTGAAATGTTCTCTAGCTTACAACTTGAAATTCTATCAACGGGTGAGAGTACTGATTCAGAGGAACATCTAAAAGTGTTAAAATCTGAACTTTCCAACATTCGTGAAATATTATCCATGTTCCAAGGCTCACTCCCATCGAAAGGGTATCGAGTCCCGGTAAGCAAATTTCTATTCGTTATAAATTCTATTTCAACTATTTTAGGATTTACCATTGACACCAATTTGTTATACTCATCTTTTTTAGAATAATCGCAATCTTTTTGCATGCATACATAAGGACATAGTTGCGTATATGGTAAATGCTTAGATAATTTCCTGTTAGAAGATTGTGCTACGCATGTCTCATCTGTACAAATTTCGGTCTTGTGATATTCTTGTTCTTTACCATCGCATTGACATTTCTTCTTGCATGTAGAGTTTACTCCAGTCTGTGATCGTTTCAGCGGCCTATTTGTAGCCTTAGGACACAAAGCGACCTTCGTATCCTCCTTACAAAAGTCGATGTCTGTTTTGTTTTTTGTACAAAGTGGTGAGTTACTAGAGTTGGTGTTTTGTCCATTTCTGGAAAAGCGTTTGATCGAACGGTTTCTACCGCGTCTTTTAGTAGAATACATCTTCTCATTCCCTTACTTCAATGACGGCTATGAAATAGTTCTTAAGAATTCTCGCTTCGTGAAGAACCCACGTGTATTGTGCTTGTAGTTGTTTTGAGGAAATATAATTACGAATATCTCATAGAATATACAGCTACATGATATAGTAAATATTCTTCTACACCCATTGAATTTCTATCTTGCTTATACACCTGTCAATTTTGATTCATTTTTTTTTTAATGATTCAATGGAGATATTGCGATTTGTAAAATAAATCCTCTACTCAATAAAAAATAGTTAATGACAAGGCGGATGTTAAATAACTACGAGATCTAATCAATAAGCTATACTTCGTGTTAACCAGCGGAGCATACATACTGACTTGTCAATTGTAATTGCAAATTATTGAGTAGCAGGAAGTTTGTTCCTTAAGTTGCGGTGCATCTTTCCAGAGAATCTTTTCCATGCCAGAAATAAATGTAACTGAAAAGAAGAGATAGGTATATTGAGAAGCTGTAATATAAGCATAGAACACATTAATCTTTTAAGAGTTTAAGTTAAACTTTAATATAATCTAAACTTTATTTATAGCCTTTGCTAGTATCTACACCCGTTTCAAGATCCAGTGAGGACTCAGCTTCGTGTGCTAAAGGTCTTTAGATCAGCAATGGGAACGAAGTTTAGATTGGAATTCTGGGCACGCCGGTCATTTTGGGTCTTTTACTGGGTTTGCTCAGACCTACCACGGGGTTTTCTACGATGTAGAATAGAGGATGTTCACTCCTTTCCCACCCTTCCTTAATAGATGTTAACCTCTATGGTGTCCCATCGTTCTTCAGTCGATAAAAAAGTTCTGTCATCATCCAACTCGTCATAAATTCCTTCATGTATTATCTTCATTGTGCGTGAGCCCTGGACATTGAGTTCTGTGTTCATTATCATTATATGAACTGTTATTAGTAACTCCTTGTGTTAAAACCGGTGCATGTATTTCTAAAAGTGACTTCATACGCATCTGACAATCATTAATAACTTCCATTGCTTGTTGTAATGTTTGCTGTATGATTGAGCTGTTATCATCACTTGCAACAATTGCTCAATCTTTTTGACATCAACATACGGTCCTGCTAGTTAAAAAAAGACAGCTGACATATTGTTATAGAGGAGTATATTTGTAGGATGTAAATGAATAAATAACCTTCATCACTTCAGATAACTCAGTTGATTTTCATAATGGATATTTCGTTACTCCTTTACACGTTCTGCTCTGCTCCTGAAATCTTCCTTTAAAAACTCGTTGTTACAAATACATTCATCATAAAACATGTGCTTATCCGATAGTGCAATACAATAATCATGTGATCTATCTGTATCTGATCTAGGTAGAACTAAGATCAGATAAGATAAAATGAGGTGTATGGGCGGTAACAAGGTAGAACTAAGAGATTAGTATTTTCCATTACTAATTCTTTACAACCTAGAGGTAAATTAACTTCTGGTTTATCGTTTGGAGTAGGATACTGTTTGGTGTTTACGACATTGAACTTTATGCCATCTTGCTTTGGCTCACACGTACAAGACATGTACTGTGCAAACTTATTCTTCAATTCCATTACTATAGAGATTTTGTTACCTATTCGTTGTTCAATTGTTTTTGAATATAAATCAAGTTTTTAATGATCAGTTTGTGCGAAAAACATGTTTCTGTTTATTGTTATAGTGCAGAACAAATTCTGATAAAGATACAATATGCTGATGTTGTGTCGGAACCACCTCTGTCAACCTTAATATCCAACCGAGAAATAACATATCAAGCATAGACCTGTCTATTATTATCTGTTGAGAGTTGAAACACTTAGTCATCGCAAATGATAGCAACTGGAAATGGCCTAAGTAAGATACATGTAGAGTTATTTCTCCAATTACTGGCAACGTTGTGTTATTTAGTAAATCGAAGCTTTTCAAAGTTGGTGTTACTAAACCGTGTTATTGCATTGTCTGGAGAACTTCTAAAGAAATAAAGTTTTCATTGGCTCCACTACGCAGTACGCACGTAATTATGTGCTGTGCCATCCATAATTGAATATCAAGTATGTTATTCTCGGTACCTCCTTAAACATTTGAGGTTACTGAGAGGACGCAATCTAAATAAATGCGTTGAAGTTGATGGGGCAAATCAGTATTTTGCATTAGTGTTGAACTTTTGGATGAAGAAGCGACCATAGCGACTTTTCCTGTAATGTTCTCTCTAAAAACATACTCGACAATGATCATTATACGCCCTATAGTTACCATAGACGTGTTGGTAGCAACATCTAAGGCAAATTTTAAGTTGATTCTGAGGTTTGCGAAGCCGTATATTTTTGATTGCTTCTATTCATCCTTCTGGTGGTGGAAATTATCTTAGCATTGCCTTCATGTAAATTACCTTTTATTTCTGGACACAAACGGACACCATGACCGGAATGATAAGATCCCTTTTGCATAGCTTAGCTGTCAAGGAACCCACAAGTTGCCGTACTTTGACTTATTTAAAATGGCTTTCCGATCTCGGTACAAGAAAACAAATATTAACGTGATATTAATATAGTGTGTTATATCATTAGTTTGGTGTTTAGATTAGAATTAATTTTCTGGAATAGATAGAAAACCATCACGATTTTAAAGTAATAAAGAAGCTTTAATTAGCAAATATAGAATACCAATAAATGAGATAGATGAAATTATTTCTATTACGGAAACGGGTCCATATGATAGCACAAATTGTGAAATTGGTATACGTACGTAATATTAAAGGTTCTGCTATTTCTAAATTATATTTACATTGACTGAATAACTGTTAGGTTAAAAATGAACAAATTTACATCTTAGTTAAAATGTTCTACCAACGTACCGTATGTGACCAAAATTTTTACTTATTGACAACTTTTGTACAAGGCAATAATCAAATAGAGAAATGAAAATACCTTTAGCGAAGTCCACATGAATTAATTTGTCTACAATACTGCTCTTGACTGATTAAAAGAACCAATTCGCATGTTTATAGTGTAGTATGTATTACAACTACACCATACATTAAAGTAAGAAGAAATGAGTGAAGTGTGTTGCCGGTAGGTGCTACTTTCAAATAACAGCATATTGTCAATCTAATAAATTGAAATACGCACATTGATATTTCAAATAGGCTGTATTAAAATGTCATTTCCACAATCCTAGCAAAACATAACTAATAGATCTTGAAAATAATTTTACTGTGTCCAAGAGATGTACACCAGATCTAAAACCGGGGTCACTTTAGCAACCTGGTGACCCGGTTTGACCCAAACATAGGTGACCTGGAGACCCGGTCCGAAACTTGACCCGAATAACCCGGTCTGGGAACTTAATGAACTGAGATTTTTTGCTTCTCGTTTTCGTATTCTGAGAATAACACTTCCGGTTTCGGTCATCAAAAAAAAAAAAACTTTTCAAACGCATTAAAATCTATGCTTTGCCTTCCGTCTCACCGGGTCGAAATCGGGTTACGAGCACAAGACCCGGTCCAAAACTTGACCCGGTAATCCGTTGAACTCTGATCTACACTCTTATAACTCCTCTATATTCGTCTGTCGAACAACTTTCTATACAGGAAATATTAGATCTACAAAGGTGGTTGATGTGTCTTGGTGAACACCAAGGACGTATAGGTCATCCAAATTTTACACTCGCTACTGAGTCTTGCGAGAGTACATGTGTACCAGCCCCATACTGGGCTCCAACTTAGCTTGATTTTTTATGAAAACTAATTACTGTCTTTATCGAATGTATAAAATATTTACGTGATAGAATTCCATCTGCATAATCCAAGAAGTTCTTACAGAGGAATTTTCTACAACTTTTCGGCTTCTACGAGGGCTGGGAAGCCTTATATAATCGCTATGACTGACGACAACTTTCAACTCAGGAACTACCAGGGGGGGGGGGGCTACAAAGGTAGTTGAAGTGTCGTTCGAAAGATATCGTCGAGATGAGTTCAAGCCTGTACAGATCATCCAGATTTGTGGGAAACCCATTTTAACCCAGGAATTTTCAACTCAGGAAGTAGAAACCAGGCAAAACTCTACTTACATCCTCCCAATTTTGACTTTACAGCCCCCAAACTGAAAATCCTGGCGGAATCCATGCAACTGAGTTCCGACTTACTTGTTTTCTTATACGCAGAGTTAAGAAAATAATATATTATTTCCATCTCTTCTAAGATACCTGTAAGAATTTCAAACCTTTTTCTACTTTTTTTTGTAAGGGAGTTAAATGGCGTAAGAAAGTACCTATCTTCGAATTTAGACAGTTTGAATTCTCGAGGTATACTTTATAGTCTTTATGGGATCAGTGTAGTAGAGTGTGAAAGTGGGAAACCCTTCTACACTCGAGGCAGCAGATGTGCTTATTCTGCCCCACGTAAATAGCAGGATGAAACAAAGAGGGAAAAATGAAATTTTAAAAACGTAGAAAACACTCAGTAAGTCAGTGAGAAATTTATAATAAGCTAATAGAACATGACACATGGACTGGAACCTAAAGCGTCAAGATCACTCAAAAGCTAAGAACAGATACACCAGTCATGAACATGACCCAATGGTTACTCTCGCGGACGTCACTTCAACTACTGTACATCTCGGGATACCTGAACGAAAGAGATAGGACATCAAAGTACTAGTATATAGAGAACTTAACATGCGATTATTAAAATAAAAGGTATTCATATCTCAAAACTTCATTCAAAACATGCGACTACAAAGAAACGAGGAAGAGACGGAAACTAAGGAGGCAAAGAAACGAGGTGTGTGTGTGAAGCTCACACGCCAACCCGCCAGACGAGAAACATCGTAAAGATCCACTAAGAGGAAAGAAAACTTGACT
This sequence comes from Lepisma saccharinum, assembly GCA_022664845.1. Lineage (NCBI taxonomy): Eukaryota > Metazoa > Arthropoda > Insecta > Zygentoma > Lepismatidae > Lepisma > Lepisma saccharinum. The sequence continues at coordinate 95,376 of JAGDQP010002240.1, forward strand.
GAGTAGCTATAACACTGAAAGGCAGTGTTTAGAGATGGAGTCCATAAACTAAAGTTTATCCTAGACACTCCTAGCAGGATAAAACACAAAGGCAAAACCATCATAAATCAGCATGACCTCCATGCCTCGCGTAAAGAAAACATAAGCGTTAAAACTGAGAACTGACATACTCATCCCGCCAAGGGAACGAACCAGAAACTACAGTAGAGCCCGTAGCCTAAGCTTTCCACCAGTAACATTCGTCATCTCTCACCAGAAAGAATAAGTCGTTACATGAACCACTCTATTAACTAAGACTTCGCTTATTCCCAAAATACCATAAAACCACACATGTGCATGTGGAACCTACCTGGTGCACACACACACTCTAAATGCTCTGGTAAAATCCTAGCCTCAAAGTCACTAAACTACATAGTATCGACAACACAAGAGGAAAACAAGCTCGACGGAGCGACAAGGATACCAGAGCCGAGCATCCAACAAGGAAATATATATATTTTCATATTAACTGTCAATAAGCCACGTACACATTCCGAGCTGAAACCTTAAACCAATGAATATCTGGTGGTAGATGACGATTTGACTCCTGTCGTTCAAGACCACTGTAATTTTTTAAGAAATAATTATTGTTCATAAAGATACGGTTTAAAAGTGTAAATGAGAAAACGCGAATAAATTTAGATAAAAGAAATAATCCACGTGCACTAACTTGACATAAAGAAAAATATAGCGTCAGATTTCTCGCAACGTATAACGCTAAAAACTTGCATTTTAGAAAACGAAAACCTGTTGCAAATTCGATCCAAACTTAAAATAGATTCAACTATAAGTATCAAATTAGCTACTTAAGGCCGTTTTAGACGATACAATTTCTCGTACGATGAATCTTAGCGAAAGCAGTGCCAGCGCAAAAAAAAAAAAAAGTTATGGATTTATACCATAGCATCTCGCCCTATTGTAGCATTCTTGCTTTCACAGTCTGGTACTACTGCTAATCGTAAGATTCATCGTAGCATAAATGCTGTCTTCTAAACCGGCCTTTAAAACTAAGCACATAAATAAAAGCAAAGAAAAAACCTTTATTGTATTATTTATTTTTGTAACAGAAACGTTAATTGTTTTAAAACTTGGACACACAGAGTAACATATGTGCTAAAGCAACAGATATAATATTTACTCTGAAAAAATGACTTCTGATAAGATATTAACAGTTCTTCCAATACATAGACAGTCGTATAAAGTGCGTTAAATCAATTTCGGAAATATTATTCGATTTCACTTCACATCAGTCCAAAATTGTAGGTTTTCGGTATTAACATTAACTTTACATAACTTTTTTCGATGCACAAGATTGAAAGTAAATTATTGAATCTAAGCTCAGATACAGACATTCAGAAATTAAAAGTTTATGTTGGAAATATGTATGATTAATGGCTCTGATTTTCGAAACGTCAACCACTGAATTTGCATAACGAGTACAGAAATACGAAAAATTTCATCAAACATAGGTTACAATTTCTTACAGGGGCCTGCTCCACTATCAGCACTTATGGATTATTGCACAGAATTTCGACAAGTGGTGGTCGCTCGACTACTTTTTATTTCCTCTATATTTGGTACATTGAATGCCATATACAAGCGAAGTTGAAAACAGCTTTCGAAAGAAAAAAAATATTGCTCATAGTTCAGGATATACAGGATGTTCAAAAATGAGATTCTGCAAAAACAGCGAATTATAAAGTTACACATATTTCCCAAACCAGTTGCGATATTTGAATAATTCAAAACCATTTAAAATACAGACACCTCAGAGAATATTTAAAGCTTTGTCTCTAAGTTCTAGCCTCAAAACGGCTATTGGACAGCGTGGTTTAAACAGTTGTAAAATATAGGTGAAATTCTCATTTTTAGATTTTTTCCTAGTCGAATGGAAAGAAATAACAAGCCGTTTACTTTGTTATTATTATCTACTATTGTCAATGTAGTGGCAGAAAAAAAAATAACTTTCTGTGTCATTTTCTTTTCTATATATCGAGACTTCAATTTCATAAGAACTCATAATGTCAAAATTTGAGGAGTTGTAAGTCAAAAGGAGGAGGGAGTACATGATCAAAATGTTGTATAGGAGTTTCGTTGTTTCCAAAACCTTTGAAAGTTTTATTTTGTTATTCAAACGCCTCTATGAATTACAGCTCCTTAAATTTGCTTACATAGGTATAGTCGTGTCAATATAAATAATCATTAAAAAATGAGGCTATTGTTAATAATTTTGTATTTTATCAGAGTAATCACTTAAATCGCGTGCCTTAAGCACAAATAGATAGTTTTACGATCTTTGTTAGTGCACAGAGCTATTTTAGCTTTCTTCTATCTGCTGCTTAGGGGAAAACTGTGGTTATAAAGCACTCATCTCCGATCTGTTGGTAGGAATTCTTCCTGAATGACATTTTCTTGTACAAGATATGTACGCAGCCATGTCATGTGAAGAGATGTTATTATTTTCGTTAGGCCTAATAGAATCCATTGGCTGCAATTTACTTGAATCTCGCGGTTAAAATCGCGGCACTTGAGTGGCTATTTTATTTCTATTTTGTTACAAATTATGTCATATCATGCAAATATAGGTTATACTTCCATTGATATTCAAATCCCTCTATGAAATACAGCTTCTTAAACTTGATGCAAGAAAATTACAGAAGGGTTGTGCGACGGAGGGTTAGCTAAACGTTGGCCTTCACTTCAGCACATTAGCTATTGGCGAATCAGCGGTATCTTAGGTTGTTGGATATAACGTCTTTGTTAGAGATTATTACTACTAAGAAGCAGGTCTCTGTATTTTATTAGACGTAACGAAAAGAGTAACATCTCCTTGCGTAATATTTGTATGCACTGTATATAACTTGAAAAGCTGAGATTTTAACGCGAGATCCAAGTAAAATGTAGGCCAATGGATTCTATAAGGCCTAACGAAAATAATAACATCTCTTCGCATGACATGGCTGCGTACATAAATTGTAAGAAAAAAACTGTCGCTCAGGAAGAGTTCATACCATCACATCGGAGATGAATACATTTTAAGCACAGTTTTTCCTTAAGTAGCAGATAGAAGAAAGCTAAAATAGCTCTGTGCACTAACAAAGATAGTAAAACATAATCTATTTGTACTTAAGGCACTCGATTTAAATCATTACTCTGATAGAATAAAAAATTGTTAACAATAGCCTAATTTTTTAATGATAATTTTTATTGACACGACTATACATTTTTAAGCAAATTTAAGGAGCTGTATTTCATAGAAGGGTTTGAATAACAAAATAAAACTTCCAGGGGTTTTAGAATATAAACAAAGAAACTACTATACGAAAGTTTGTTTATGTTCTCCCTCCCTCTTTTGACTTAGTACTCCTCAAATTTTGACATTATGAGTTTTTATGAAATTGAAGTCTCGATATATAGAAAAGGAAATTACACAGGAAGTTATTTTTTTTCTGCCACTACATTGACAATAGTAGATAATAATAACAAAGTAAACGGCTTGTTATTTCTTTCCATTCGACCAGGAAAAAATCTAAAAATGAGAATTTCACCTATATTTTACAACTGTTTAAACCACGCTGTCCAATAGCCGTTTTGAGGCTAGAACTTAGAGACAAAGCTTTAAATATTCTCTGAGGTGTCTATATTTTAAATGTAACTGAATTATTCAGATATCTCAACTGGTTTGAGAAATATGTGTAACTTTATAATTCGCTGTTTTTTGCAGAATCTCATTTCTGAACACCATATATATCCTGAACTATGAACAATATATTTTTTTTTATTATTTTTTTTCAAAAACTGTTTTCAACTTCGCTTGTAGATAGTAGTATTCAATGTAACATATATGAAGAAAATAAAAAATAGTCCAATTCTTATTTTATTTGTCGAAATTCTCTGGAATGGCCCTTATGCATTATGAATTTAATGATTAATACTTTCTGGTTATTAATTTCTTATAATAATTTGCACTGCAAGGGTTATCGGAATCATTCTTCACATGTGTAAAAGAAAGTTACATTTTTGTTCCTTGCTGTAATATGTATATATATATATATATATATATATATATATATATGTTTATATATTTATGGCCCAAAGCATTCAGGTAGGAAATCTGACGATTCTACTGGTTAATAAAAATATTTCTGACGGAATACGGAAACGAAAAGCTGGATAAACGTAAGCATACAACGACGAAGTACAAAAGCCAAACTTACTTCGGGCATAACGTTAAGTGAGGTTTTCATAGAAAAATAAACTCACAAAAATTGTAGTGACTCAAAAAAGATATTTTCGAAAAGTAATTTAAAAAAAACAAAACAACAAAATAGGAGAAAAGAAACGGGTATCAAGAGTAATTTTGTTTAAAGGTTTTTGCTACCCCATGGCGCAGTGTCACGAAACCACAGACAGATCCATGCTCGCCGTCATCAACTTAGCCTTGCATATTCGAAATATAACTTTGCACTACAATAAACATTTCTGAATAATTTCTACACATCGTAAATGCTGCAAACATTCACCAAATACAGAGGAAAGAATTTAGCCAAAAGTTTATTTCGCTTTATATAACTGAAATTTCGAATCTTGATAACGAAAGTTGTAGGCTTCAAGATGTCTCCTTAAAGCTTCATCTCGTAGAGGCAGCATGCATCAGAAGAAAATCTTGCCACCTTCGTTAAGTCGGTTCGGCCAACATGGATTTATAGTTCCGAAAAGAGTTTAAGACGTTTACTCTTTACCTGTGAGGACCCTGACCCCACAATTGTTTTATTTTACTAATAATTAATAATTTCGGGTTTCATCAGTCAGCCGGCCTACCATGAAGATACATCGTCTTCTTAGATCTCTCTCTCTCTCTCTCTCTCTCTCTCCCGGGGCATCTTCTATCAACTAAAAACATCCGCTGGAAGTAATCAGGACTGGCATATCTTCCTGCTGGCCATGAATACTTTATCTCATTTACAAATGCTAACAAGAAAGCAAAGTTAACAGAAGTTTAAAAATTATAAAATCAATATAATGTATTTATTTATTAAAATTTTAATGAATATTAAGTACAGGGATTTATCCTGGCGGGAAGATTCGCCCAATAATAAATCACCACATCCCGTTATTTCTACTCCAATAATAATTGATGATACTAATTACGCAATGAGAGGATTAGTAACAAAAGGAAGATACGCCGAAATTAGTCTGGGAAGAAAGAAGTCCTCCGCAAGGAACAGAAAAATAAAATAAAAATTAAAAAAACACACACCTTTACTTAAAAAGGATAGATGACGGTCAAAAGAGTAAGAGCAATGTCGATTTCAAAATAGTAATAGTCTTTCGAAGATTTACTGAAGGTAAACAATAAAACATGGAACGAGGATTCCATACTGTTACAAGTGTCAACAGAAGTGAAAGACTATAAGCAGAAAGGAAGCATGGGGATGAAAATTCGCAGGAGAAAATAATTCTGCATTCATCCGTCCCGATAATCAATCTCCAACACATTTATATTATCGTAGAAAGACAACAGGAAATAGTTTGGCATTGGTAACTTGACTTTAAAACTACAATATAACATGATAAATAAAATAAATGAGAAGGAAACTAATGATCACAAGACTCCTTCTAGTATAAAACGTCATAAACAAAAGCTTTTATGATTAATATTATCGACATTCATGAGAAATAAAACTTCTAGTCCCGATCGAGATTTGAGTTTCGAGAGGCAAATCTCGGTCTCATCTCGAGTCTTGACGAATAAGTCTCGGTCTTGGTCTCGCTTTGAGTAAGTCTCGGTGCATGGCATCTCTCGGTTTCATCTCGATTCCTAGACCTTAGTCTCAGTTTTGATCTCGAGTTCGAGACCAGTTTCGGTGTCTGCACCATGCCTAATCATAATGAGAAGAGTTATGGTAACTGATCCACCTATTGAGTTCGTGTAAGCTAACATTAAGTTAGTTTTCGTTAGAAATAGTAAAACAAAGTTACTAGATATATAATGAATAATACTATTTTGTCCCATTTAAGACCTCGTACGAAAAAAAAAACAACAATTTTTTCTCAATACTTTGTAGGCTATAAGGTGGGCCAGTTATTCTAATCCCTACCTTACAAGGTATCAACCTATTGTAACAAAATATATATTACCATCAAGCGATTGACGCGAGTAACTAAATTCCAGCCGAGAAAGGAACATTAAGAAAGACTGTAGTCAGTTAATCACATTGACATGCGGAAAGAAACGGTAAACGAGGATGGACTTATAAATACTTCTCCGGATTAAAAGACGTGGTTTTGGTTAGCTTGTTAGTTTAGCTTGAATCTGTTACTTTAAATCCCGCGTTGGATGGACTTTAGACAGTCCCCTGAGTCATTCAATCAATGACTTTATAATAAATGGGTTAGGTTACATTAGAGTAATTATGTGAACTAAACGTAAATTAGTTTACCTCGGGAGAGCTGCTCCATTGTAACCACTTCATGGCTTTTGTACTAGAAACTTTTTAATGTAATTTCATAAAGTTTTCGTAGGTAAGGTCAGGTTAGGTTTTGTACATTAAATGTGAAAAATTTTAAAGTACAAGGCCGTGAAATATTGATAATAGAATCTGAATAAATATATTAACAGTTAAATAAAGTAACTTAGGATTAGTTCTACAATCGACCACTAAACTTCTAGTCAGCGCTAAGTTGAGGCCAACTCTCATTTCGCGTGCTCTCATTGGCCAAAATCAGACTTGACCTCAACTTAGCGCTGACTAGAAGTTTAGCGGTCGATTGTAGAACTGACCCTTAACTGTATAGTATCCGTAACCAGCTTTACTTCAGATAGCATCCGAATTGGTCATGTTAATGTACATTGGTTATTTACGTTTAAATTAGCAAGTTCAAAATAACTTTAACTTCGATTAATACTACATTAAGTTAAAGGTAGATAAGTTTTGATCTGATCGTCATAGAATCCGGAGGAGTACCTGAAGTCCATCCTCCTAACCTTCTAGACTTAAGAGGATGGTACGTTGCGGAAATAATGACCTAAATAAAGTTGCAAAAAGAATGCGTTACACAAGTTAAAGTCTATTCTGTCTTAATATTTAACAAAAGGGTTTTACTTTAGCTTACGTCCGACGTGATTTTATCGAACGAAATAAGTCACAAGCTCATGAATCGGAATCATGATAATGTACGTCATAATGACATGTTTATTTCCATATCACCATCTATTTGGCTACAAAAAAATCACATACAGTATGTCAAGTGAGGGATAGCGAACGAAGACGGGTTAGGAAAAGTCAGGTTAGATTTTTTCATTATACGCGATGATCATCATGTTTAACCTGACTCCACCTGTGGCTGCTAGATTTCTGGTTCCAAATGGAACCAGACGTACACTAAAGAGATGCCAACAAAAGAAATAAGAATATTATATATATACAGTTTTTAGATTATTGTTCCTTCACGAATACTACAATGCATGGTATAACATATTTACACGATACACATAACATAATATTTTATACTCATGTTATACTTACTGATAAATCTGCTACATATCCGATGATTAGTGATAAATTATGTATGATCCATTTTACTTCCCATTAAAGGTGCTACGACATAAATAAAAATTAATTTAAAAAAATAATAATAGTGTAATACACTACAAGAGGTAATTGGTACCTCTGGGAAACAGTCTTTTCTGGGCTTGTGCGATGTGCGTATTTGTTAACACTTTCGCCCATCTGTTCTGTCTTGTTGACCATCGACCTCTCATAAAAAGAGTACGTCGTTTATGGAGTTAATGCAATACATAGCCGTGTTACATAAGAGAACTGTATCGAGCTTACAATATTTTATCAAAGTATAACATAGACATAGCAGTTTATAAGCCAGGAATTTAGGTACAAAAACTTCCAAAATTGATTGACAGTACTTGTAGTTGTGTTTGTTTTAAGGCCGCTTTAGACTATATAATTTCTCGTACGATGAATCTTAGTGAAAGCAGTCTGCCAGTGTTAAAAGAAAAAAATATATGGATTTATACCATAGCATCTTGCCCTATTGTAGCATTCTTTCTTTCATTCTCTGGCACTACTGCTAATCGTAAGATTCATCGTAGCATAAATGCTGTGGTCTAAAGCGGCCTTTAGTAAGTAATATTTCACGTAATGTTCTCTTACATGTTACAGAGTTTCTTTCAAATAATATGTTGTATAAATAATAACTTTTTAACTTATTATTCTGTGAGAATTACATTTAGCATTTAACAAATGCCAATAATGGTTTAGTACAAATGTTATTCATAGAATGGGGTCTATATAATAGATGGCATATAACAAAAGACAAAAAATAACACAAATCAATAATTAAAATAGACCTTGAAAATCGCAAGATTTTTTTATTTTCAGCTGGACCCGTAGGGCCGGGCAACCATTCTGGCAACTTCCGGAGCACACTTGGAAACACTTCCGGGACGGCACAGAACTTTTGCCTAAACAGAACTTTTGCGTATGTCAATCGCTAACAGCGGGCTGCGTCTCCCCGCGACTAATGCCGCCCAGCTTCCTTCAGCATTAGTCGCGAAAAAAGAATATGTAAAAAGTTGACTCCAGGGTTTGAATCCGGGATCCTTGGATCAGTTTCCGCGACGTCTTGACCACAAGACTAAACTGCAGTTGCTGGGTTGAGCGCTTCTTGCTGTTACTTATCGTTCAAGATAAGCGAGAGTGGGCTATTCCTACCGGAAGTGTTTCCAAGTGAGTTGCAATATGGCTGCCCAGCCCTGCGGGAAGAGCTGATAAAAAAAATCTTTCCTGAAAAATATGTATAAACAGAAAGTCCTTCATAATTATCAGAACAGTTCAAGAAATATCCAATTAAATTGTTTTACAGTGGTGAAGTAGAAAAACAGAAAATGTTATAACTGATTCAGTCATATGACTTCATTCAAATTAACAGTTTTTTTTATATAATATTGGTAATCTATATGTATATGTTTACACTATTGTATGTTAAAAGTAGACAACCGTTAAATAATCATAATATTTGCTTTATTTTGAGAAAAAAATAACTGACAAAGTGTACAATCAGTTGATTAGGTTCGTACAGTATGTTTTCTAAAGAGATTGGCTTTGGAATTGGCAGACGATACAAACCTTTCAGAAGTGACCTTCTGTTGGCACGGTATTTCGGGCAATACATTAGCACATGTTTAACGTTCTGCTCAGCTAAATGACATTCACATAGAGGTGAAAGGTTACAGCCTATTTGAAATAAGTGAGATTTAAGTCTTGTGTGATCTGTGCGAGCCCTAATTAGAGTTAGAACAACTTTTCTGGAGATATTGAAGTTATGGAACCACGGTTTCAATGCTCGTTCATTAAAGTAGATTTTGAAAGGAGAGTTCATTAATGGCTCTTATTTTCCAGTCATTGTTAATTATTTATTTATTTCATCGACACAACAGGCCTTAATACCTATTAATAGCGTCTACAATAATTATTACATTTAATTACACAAATAATAATACATCTATACCTTTTTCTTTCTTTTTCCTTGTCTAAAGAGGGTTGTTTTTTTTACAATATATTCTGTATTAATTTTTTGTAAAGTTCTTCCGAGTTTCCAAATATGTCCAAATTTGTACAACTCTTACCTATTATATTATAAGTAGCACTAGTTCTCCATGTAGGTGACACATTTAATACATTGCTCTTCTGCAATAGAATAGCCTACTATTTCCATCGTGCGTTCTGAGGGACGGAAACTTAATAATTATTTTTGCAATTCATTCGGTACAGTCTATTTTATTGTGCAAAAGTCTGTACAAGAAAAGTAAGTCGTTTAATGTTCGTCTCTGTTCAAGTTTCTGAAATGTAAAGTTATCAATTAAATTGTTGTAAGATTAGTATTTAAGGTGAGACCAGTCTGTTTGTATGTGAGAAAACGTAAAACTTTGCTTTGTACGTGTTCGATCTTCTTACAACTTGCTTTTATAGAGGTATTCCATATAAGTGAGGCATATTCAAGTTTGGACCTATCATAGGAATAGTAAAGAGTTTTCAAAGTGCTATCATTTGCAAATTTTTTGGTTGCTCTAACAAGAAATCCTAGGTTTCTTCATGCGTCATTGATTATATTTACCACATGGGCCGAAAGGATAGTTTATTATTGAATGTAACACCTAAATCTTTAATCGTATCAAATTTTTTTAAGCTTATTCCATTGATCGAGTAAGTGAAAGTCTGCTATAGGTCATGGCTTTACACTTACCAATACTTATTTTAAGTCTATTCCTAGAACACCATTTCAGTATACTGCACAAATTTTGTTGAAGCAGTAGACAGTCATCCAAGGACATTGCATTAACAAATATTTTTAAGTCGTCTGCAAACAACAGCTCACGAGAATTTAGAATATAGTGTGGTATATTAGCTTTAATATTGGGGTTAAGACGTCTGGCCAGTATCTTCTTGCATTCGTAATTGTTGATAATGTGGTGCTTTCCCTTGCGAGTGAGGGGGAGTATAATTGTATTATCATAACATTGAACCTTCCCGTGTGTTCCTAAGTAGCTGAAATGAATAGTTTTACCTAATTTCAGGTTTAAATAATATAATTCTAAGATATCATAGATAATTGGATGTGAATGAAACATTTGTCTGTATGTTCTTTGGAGATATTTGAGTGTACTTCGTGAATCTATCAAAATCAGTATTTTTTCGCCTGTAAGGGCATACACTATCCTAAAGACTTAGATATTCCATAGCTCTCAAGGTAATAGATGTTAAAAATAGGGTCAAGTCTGTATTTCAAGGAGTATTGTTTTTGGGAGTCCCATATCGCACCTTTCGCCCATCATGCTTATTCTCTTCTGTCTCAGCTTCCACCTATGACTTGTATCTAAAAGCGATACTGGACTGACTGCGGCTATTGAAAATTTTATGAATATTTTCATAAAAGCCAGGGCTTCATATGAAGCCAGGGAGCGGAGAGGACACTTAATACCGCTTGTCCACTTCCAGTCTAAGCCAATATGGACCAAATTTTACGTTCTAGCTCAGTTTTTTACGCTTGATAACGCAGTGTAGCCGGTTTTTTTAAATTTATGTCTTAATTCTTGCAAAAAACGTAAATATTATTTGTAGTATTTTCTATTATATGTAGAGTACGGTATACTATTATGTGAATAACTCAGGAATTAAGACTCAAATAAAAAAAACGGGCCACACAGCGATAAGAAGCGTATAAAAATGCGTTAGAACTGAAAATTTGGTCCACATTGGATTAGATTGGAAGTGGACAATTGAGTTTAAATATTTGCTCTGGTGTCTTATCTTTCAACACTACACAGTCACTCCAGTATCGTTACGTATAGAGCTCGATGGCTTCCACAAGGGATGGAAATTATATGAGACATAAATAATTAGAGAAATGTATTAGGGGTTAGAGATATGAGGAAACTTCTACCCTTTTCTTTCTTTCTTTTTTGTTTTTTGAAGAACGATATTCTGTCCAACTGAGATTTCAGGAAGATACTTGGTTGCGTGCATTTGCCCATTGGGAATACGAAAAGTCAAGAAGAAAATAAATAGACAGATAAATAATATAATTCGAATGTTTTTATTTGAATCATTAATCCATAATAGAATTCAAGGACAAATAAATGTCAATGAAACAATTCGGACAATGAAAAGTAAGACCCACTTGACACTGAAACATTTATGCTACGATTTATCGTAGTGCTATCATAAATACTACCGTGTCAAAGTATAGTAGGGCAAGATGCTATGGTAAAGTCCATTATGATTTTGATGGGATATTTGTTAAAAAAAATTGTACGATTTATCGTAACATAAATTTTTCTGTGTCAAGCGGGTCTAATAAGGCTTCTTAAATTTGCTGATAGGGTCAAAAATCGAATGTAGAATGAGCTACAGAAATCTATAACAGAAATAAGCCTTCCAACGGTAAACTGTGCCATAAAGAAGACGATGATTGGAAGAGCGCATTCGAAAGCAGAAACAGATGAGGTTTGTGCTACCGTGTACTCTGTGTGATCATCCTGATATTTTGCTTCGACTATCGTTCATAGCATAGGATTTATAACGTTGCAATTTCTATGATAGCCAATAGAAATGCTTAAAAAACGTGTTTCAGTTGACTACTAAGGACTTATTTTCATGAAAGCTTGCGTTTCTTGCGATTTGAATGAATAGCCAATTGAAACACGTGTTACACCTACAATAAATCACGCAATACAATACGTGTTTCATTTGTCTACTCACCCAAATCACAAGCAAAGCAAGCTATCATGAAAATCAGCCCTTAG